>CAUYPK010101334.1:0-60848 GCA_963574355.1 Loris lydekkerianus | reverse complement strand
CAACCTCCAACTCCTGGGCTTAGGTGGTTCTCTTGCCTCAGCCTCCTGAGTGGCTGGGACTACAGGCGCCCACCACAATGCCTGGCTATTTTATTGTTGCAGTTTGACCAGGGCCGGGTTTGAACCTGCCATCCTTTTGGTATATGGGGCCAGAGCCCTACCCACTGAGCCATAGACGCTGCCCAATACCTTGATTTTAAACTTATGATGTCCCTAACTATGAGAAAATAATTTGGTACCTTGTTATACCAGCCCTAGGAACCTAGTAAACTAATGATTTTTAGTAATTTGTTTGAGTTTTCAGAGTATATCCAAAGGGAGAGTACATCCAAAGAGATTAGTCCAAAGAGTCAAAGAAAACAACAAAAATATAAAATAAAAATACAGTGGACACTATGCGTAACTACTGTGTTTCCATACCATGTATGCAAGATTAATGTGGGAGGATTGAAATTTAAATTTCCCAATTCTGACAGTTGAGAATTGGAAGGTATAACAGTGGGTTTTTCTCATTTTCTCTTTCATTGCTTATATAAAACAGAAATACTAGAAGAGATGGAAACAGCTGATATCGTAGTATCGAGGTTGTGAAAATATGCAGCTTGGGTCCTGGGGGTTTCTGGAGACCCAGTGTGGATTTCCTCCTTGGAATATGCAGTCACATAGATTCCAGGAAGTTCTCTGTACTAGGGAGTTTTTATTGTGCTGGACCTCAATTGGAAATAATATTTTCATGATATTGATTATTTACTTCAGTCAAATTTGGTTTGTCTGGCTAGAAACTACACCTGGTGAAAAAGCTCTTCTTTAAACCTGATGAACAATTATGTAGTTTTCACTGACCAATTGTTTTATATAATGAAAATATTCTTAGTAGTTGAAAATCTTGTGCCTGCAGAATTAGTAACTTTCTTTTCTGGGTTTTCATTACTTTTCACACACACACACACACACACACACACACCTGTATGGTGTTGCACTAGGGTGATTTTTTGCCTCTGCCTTCTGCTAGACAGTGAACTCTTCAAAGATAATCAAAACTATTAATTTATATGTCAATTTCCTATTCCTAGAGACTGATATGTGGTAGGTATATAATCAATATTTATGAATTGAAATAATTATTAAATGTACTGCTTCCAATAGTTACATCTGTTCCAAATGTAGTTTATTTTAATGACACTTTCAAATAATACAAAGCTTAAAGAATGTTATTTATCAACATTAGTCCACTAAGAAAGACAGATATGATATTTAATGAGTCATCTATTGGGGGTGTTAGTTCAGCTCTCACCTATAGTTCAGTGGGCTGACAAGATGTTTTGTTTTATTTATGAGGGGCTAAGGACCATCTACTCAGTAAACATCAGTTAGTACAGGGGTCCTCAAACTTTTTAAACAGGGGGCCAGTTCACTGACCCTCAGACCATTGGAGGGCCAGACTATAGTTTAAAAATAAAAAAACTATGAACAAATTCCTATGCACACTGCACATATCTTATTTTGAAGTAAAAAAACAAAATGGAAACAAATACAATATTTAAAATGAAGAACGAGTAAAGTTAAATCAACAAACTTACCAGTATTTCAATGGGAACTATGGGCCTGCTTTTGACTAATGAGATGGTCATTGTCCGGTTCCATATTTGTCACTGCTAGTCATAACAAGTGATGCAAGTGTGCATCAGTTAGTCTAGATCTGGTTGGAGATTTCAGATGTTTCATTCTGGAAAAAGTCTGTTGACAGACATAAGTGCTGCCAAAGATGGTTGCCATTTTGAACGCATGGTTCCTGAGATTAGGATATGTCTCAGAGGGGAGAGATGTATAGAAATTAGGAAGGCTGCTTGACTTGAATGCATCTTTCAGAGAGTCACAATTCTGCAGTTCAGCCAGTTCCATTTGGTAATTGAATCCACATTTTCAATGTCAATAGAAAATGGGTTTCGAAAAGCTGTGTGTCCTGTTCATGGAGATGAAGCTCTTTAAATCTAAATTGAAACTCCTTTTGCAACTTTTCCAGTGAATCTACACATGTTTTGTTTGGGAATGCAACCAATGGTTTTTTCCGCTAACAGATTTTGAGTTGTGGGGAGATGACAGAAATTTTCCTCCTTCACTTGTTTGATGAGGAGGCCTAATTTTGCTCAAATGCTTTCACATGTGATTGCATATCACCGATGAGCTTCCCCTTTCCTTGAAGTTGCACATTGAAAGTGTTGAGTAGCTCTGTTACATATGTCAGAAAGGCAAGGCGCCATTTCCATTCTGCATTATTGAGCTCTGGTACTTCTTTGTTTTTTGAAAGCAGAAAAGCTGTCATCAATGTTTCAAAGTCAGAAATGTTTCAAAACTCTCCCTCGACTCACCAACGAACTTCTATGTGGTACAGAATATCTTCATAGGCAACATTTAGCTCAGACGGAAATTCCGGAAATTGTGGTTTAGTGCATTAGCTCTATTGAAGTTAACACAAGATACCACAATTTTCATAACAGAGTCCCACTTCACTGATTTACTACACAGTGCTTGGTGGTGGATGAGGCAGTGCATGGCTATTGGATGAGTGGTTATGTTTGTCCATCTCCTGGTTAATGCAAGCAATTACTCCTTTCTTAGACCCCATCATGCTAGGAGCACCATCAGTTGTTACACTGGCTAGTTTAGCCCAGTACAGCTCCAAACCATTCACAGTTTGGCAAACCTTTTCATAGATATCCTCTCCTGTCATTTTTCCTTTGATGCTTTGCAGTGCAGCAAGCTCTTTTTTGACTTCGAAATAGTCATTCGTCCCACGAACAAAAATTAGAAGTTGTGCAGAATCACGAACATCATTACTTTTGTCAAGTGCCAAGGAGAAATAGGAAAGTTTTTTTGCAAAGTTTTGCAAATGCTGATGCAAATTGTCTCCCATTTCTTCAATCCTTCATGTAATTGAGGGTCCTGAAAGACTCACTGTACTAAATGAATCAGCCTTCTCTGGACACATCTCTTTAACAACAGAAAGGCATTCTTTAATAAATTCTCCCTCCATGAATGGTCTTCCAGTGCATGCTATCAGCTTGGCAACTTGAAAACATGCTTGCAGTGATGAAATATTTAGCTGCTTCTGCTTCACAAAAGTATTTTGCTGAGTTGTCAATGTATTTTTCAGTTTTAATATTTTATCTTACTTCTCTGACCAAACAATTATATTTATCTTTATGTTGAGTTTGATAGTGTCGACGCAAATTGTATTCTTTGAACACAGACACTATATTCTATCATACAAAACACACAGCTCTTTCCTTGTACTGCATGAAAAAGTCATAAGTCCACTGTTCTTTGAACATCCTATACTCTGAGTCAGTATTTCTCTTTCTTGATATCATTGTTTCCTAGGGATTCCAAATTTCTATTAGTAAAATACCAATATATATATATACAGTATTCCAAAAACAATATACCAGCAATAAATTTGCCCACACAGAGACATATAGACTGCACTGCCCATCAACACAGTCTGATCAGTGCCCATCAATGCAGCCTTTCCAGTCCACATTATTTCAGCCTCACCAGTGCCCATATTGGTGGAAGTCAGCTTTTGCCTCAGGTTCACACTGGTGCAGTGTAGAACCTGCATGATTACAGAGCTGGTCCCTCCACCACCTTTCCAGTTCACACTACCCTGTGTAGAGCCGCACTGCAATCTGTGAACTTGCACAGGAATCTGATTGGATGGGTGAGAAGACTATGTGATCAGATTCCAGTGCAGGAAAAAAGAAGAAGCCATACAAGCATATGGCTGAACTCACGCTGCTCAGATATCGCAACAGTGTGAACCAGGGCTTACACAGCGCACAACATACAACATCATACACAACTGAATAGTAATCAGAATATAATTGCACTTACCGTCAATTAAGTTGGGTTTCCTACTCCTAGGCAGTCTGCAGAGCCAGATTAAGTTCCCATGGGGCCCTAGGCAGATTACCAGTTTGGGGCTCCCATGAGATAACACTGAACACTGAGCATTTGCTTTAACACTAACTGCTGACAATTTGCATTAATACTGAGCACTGACCATTTACATTAACACTGAGCACTTACAATTATCATTACCACTGAGCACTATCTGCATTAACTCTGAGCACTGACCATTTGCATTACCTCTGAGAACTGACAATTTGCATTACCACTGAGCACTGACTATTTGTGTTATCACTGTGATACACCCCCACCCCCAGAAACCACCCCCAACCAACTAACAAAATTAAAAAAAAAAAAAAAAAAAACCCCCTACCTGCAAAAAAAAAAAAAAAAAAGACCTCCTAACTTCAGGAAAAAAAGCCCTCCCCCTTAACCAAAAAAAAATAAAAATAAAAAGAAAAGAAAGAAAGAAAAAAAGAAAAAATAGACCTCCTTGGAAGTACCTGTGGCTCAAAGGAGTAAGGCGCTGGCCCCATGTGCCGGAGGTGGTGGGTTCAAACCCAGCCCCAGCCAAAAACTGCAAATAAATAAATAAATAAATGGATCTCCTAGCTTAAAAAAAAAAAGTAAATTCTAACTTGCTCTTACCTCAGTCCTCAGGCAGCAGCGGGCTCTGCACAGGCAAGCTCATGACTCGTCCAATCACACCCGAGACGGAGAGGAGGAGTTGAGAGACAGAAGGAGGGGAGTGGGAGAATGTGGCGCACATTCTACACATGCACACTGTGGGCCCGGGACGAGTTAGCTGCTAAGCAGGACAGCCAATGGTGGCAAAAACACCTCGGTGAGCCGCATGTGGCCCGCAGGCTGTTGTTTGAGGACCCCTGCATTAGTATATGTGTCAAAGAACATGTTACAAGGTAAAGAAATAAATAAGAATCTCTGCTTGCATATATGAAAGTGGAAATTCCAAAATATGAGGCAGAAGGTGCTTTGCACTTTCTTTTTTAAAAATCTCAGATTAATAGGAGGCTACTAATGGTGAGATTACATTGTGCTTGTTAGGTAAAGTTCAAGTTGTAGTTGATCCATTCACCCAGGGGATTGGGTTATATCCTTCCATTGTACTCATTAGGTAGGAGCTTATCAATTCTCTGCCCTCCCTTCACCATCACATGTGTTTAATTGTGGGATTTTTTTCTCATGTCAATGTGCAGTTGTTTATCTATTGGTTTTATATTAATATTGAGTGAACTGAATACTTGCTTCTCCCTTTTTGTGACAGCTCTGTTTACTAAGAAGAATATTCTTCAACTCCATCCAGGTAAATACAAAAGATGTAGTCTCCATCTTTTGATAGCTGAGTAGTATTCCATGGTATGCCAGAAAAAGAGCTTCTAGGCTTAGGAGTGGTGTAATGTAGAGGAAAATAAAGTAGGAAGTCTATGTATTACAAGTTGAAAGCATTTTAACATTGTGTCTCTATGGCTCTGAAGATAACATCCATTTTCATTATAACAGTGCACTTAAAGAAGGTCTTACATGGCATCAAGCAGGCAGAAAATTAGAACAGAAACAGAAGCAGTGGTTTCAATGGAAGATAAAAATGTTCAATAAACATTACTAAATGGACAAGTACTTCTGAGTTTTAACTTCAACAGTCAAATATTTGTTTTCTTTCCCTATAATGTGCCATTCCTTACCTATACTGCATATGATCTGTTATCATCTAAGTTTCTACAAGGAGATGGAGGTTCTATTCTAAATCTAAGTTTTCATTTTTATACATGTTAGACAAACCCCACAAACTTACTATGCTACCTCAAATGCAGTCTTTGTATGATGAGTGTTGATAGCATCTATATAATATTCTCTCTACTCAAAAATGATAAATGTAACTGAGCTGAATGGATGGAGGGCAAATAAAGTGTGATACTGACATAAATGTCTGGTCAGTGTCCTCACTATTGCCGGCAGGTCAGCTCCAGGGAGCTGGCTGGGGCGCCACTCGTCCTGTATCAATACAATTTAAGTTAAGTGCTTGTATCTTTTAATGAAAGGTAAGCTAGCTTTCATATGATTCACTTCTAATAGTTTTTAATGTAAAAGTAAATTAGGGCATTCAATATGTTACGTGATTGATTTACTAAGTTGAAACTATTTACACAATAGGGTAGATAGCATAAGAGAAGAAATTCTAAAGTCTTGGTATTTGATCTCTAATTTAACGGATCTCTGTGGCACAAAGAAAGAAAGAAAAAAGTATGTCTTCTACTCCCCAGAACCATTAAGCCATTCAGCACAGCTACACAGGTAATGCAATGTCAGGGGTTTCCTGGATGGCCCTTCTGCTATACATGTATGAATAGAAAAGGTTTTAGCTCATTAATTTTTGATGAGTAATTCATTTTTTCATGTTCTCGTTGCCATTTAGTTATTTTATTTTATTTATTTTACCCCACAAGATAATTTGAAGATTAAAAAGTGTACTTATATTCTTTTTTAAGTGATCTTTTAAATTTTTTTTAAATTAAATCATAGCTGTGTATATTAATACAATTATGGGGTGTAATGTGCTGGTTTTACATATAATTTGAAATATTTTCATCAAACTGATTAACATAGCCTTCACAGCATTTTCTTAGTTATTGTGTTAAGACATTTATATTCTACACCTAGTAAATTTTTCTTTTCTTTTTTTTTTTTAATTGGTCAAGTTCATTGAGGGTACTAAGAATTGATCTACACTGTTTGCCTTTGTTAGTTAAAGTCCCTCTTATAATTGTGTCTTGCCCCCAAAAGGTGTACCATACACTGTAAGCCCATCCTCTCATTGCTCCCTCATTCCCCAACCCCCACTTTGATTTGAGCTCTTCTCTTATGTGGGGATGTATTATATCATCTACTGCTTTCATATTAGAATTGAGTACATTGGATTCTTGCTTTTCCATTCTCGTGATGCTTTACTAATGCTGTAGTATATGAAAAACATGGAATACTATTCGGCTGCTTATATTCTTTAAACATGTTGTACAAATCAACTCATGTTTCATTTTCACACTGTGTCTCATCAGAAATCTTCCCTAAAAAAAATGTTATTTTGAGACCAATTCTGCTTCTATTTTTAACCTTGAATATTAGGCTTCTTCAACTGGAAATGTATCTTATGGCTTTTTGCACATATTTTGGAAGCGTAATACTTTATCACTGATTGGTTTTTATTTTAGCTTTATTTTTGTTGGAGTGTTTTTATGTTTTACTTTTCATTTAGGTAGTCATGGATTCATACTTAGTTGTAAGAAATAAGACAGAAGTTCTGTATACTCATCACCCTGTTTCCCTAATGGTAACTTCTTAAATAACTATTGCATAATACCACAATGAGGAAATTGTTAGAATCCATCAAAGTTATTTGGAGTCAATAATTTGGCATGCATTTGTATATGTATATTTAGTTCTATGTAATTTTGTTACATGTGTAGACTGGTGACCACCATGACCATCAAAACACAGAACAATTCTAACACGGAGTCTTCATACTACCTACGGCCACACTTCTCATTTCCCTAACACCTGCTAACCATATCCATCTCTGTAATGTTCTCATTTCAAGAATACAATAACATTTATAAACCATCTCTTGATAAATAATATAATAAATTATTAAAAATTTGACAGCTTTGGCCTCCAGTGACATAATAATTGCAAATTTTTCCCTAGACTGTTTTTGTAATTAAACATTGCCCAAGTATTATAATTAATTTATAGTTACATTACCATCCTTTGTTTGGAATACATTACATTTTTGTACTTAGAGTATTCCTAAATGACAAAAATAATTTTTAATTTTTACATTAAAAAGTTTTATTAAGCAAGATCATTTAGATACTTCTTTAAATAAAACATTTTTACATGCAGTATATACTAACCTTACCACTAAATAATTAAGTAATCTTAATTAAAAGATTTAATCTTTCTGGGCTTTATATATCACATATTTTTCTTTTGCATATGGAGATTTAATCAAAAGGTTTCTATTTTATGATTGTAAAACTGCCACTAAATGAATAACTTTTTAATGTTGTTCTTCTGTCTATTATGGCATTGACCTCTATCTTTAATTTATTATTTAAATTCAGAATATAAATTATAAAATATTTACACAACGTTACAATCAACTCAAAAATTTATCCTTGACAATGTCATCAAAGGATATATTATGGACGAGTTTGATAAATATGCATTATCTTAAAAGATATAACTATGTCTATTAGAATTTTTAATCTAGATATCTGTTTATATAACTTCCTATATATCTGCTATCCAGTAATTTATCCTAAATTCTAGTTGGAAACTTTTGATTCTCATGGCTTTATTTCCATATCATGAATGAGACCCATTAGTTTACTTTCCACTTTATAAAGTAATATTTTTTCTTGTGCTTTGTTTTCCTATACTTTTTCCTTTCTTTCATTCTTTCGTTCTTTTTTTTTTTCTTTTTTTTTTTTTTTTGTAGAGACAGAGTTTCACTAAATTGCCCACTGTAGAGTGCTCTGGCATCACACAGCTCACAGCAACCCCTGATTACAACTGGGCTTAGGCGATTCCCTTGCCTCAGCCTCATGAATAGCTGGGACTACAGGTGCCTGCCACAATGCCTGGCTATTTTTTTGTTGCAGTTTGGCTGGGGCCAGATTTGAACCTGCCACCCTGCATATATGGGGCCGGTGCCCTGTCCACTGAGCCACAGGCACTGTCACTACACATTTTCATTTCAGCAATGACTTTTAGTGATAAAGGTCAATATAAGCACAATGGTTGAAGATACCAGAAGAAATTATGACTGCTTGATTAAATACTTTTTATCTACTATTTACTCCAGTAGAATCATTTTTGACTAGGTAGAAAAATTTATAAGAGTATTCAGTTTTATACTATCAATAGAAAGAATGCATTTTGACAATTGCAGGATATCACTGGAAGATTCTCTAGTTGCATTATCATTTATAATAGTGACATACTCTGCAAATAGTTTTATTCCCTATTTGTTTGCATGTAGGTAGTCAATATCAATTGTTTATTCCTCTTAACTGTTCTAACAATATTGTATGATACTTACATAGGTTGAGATAGAATAGTCACCCAGAATACTATAGCATATTTCATCACCCTTAATCTTCAATAAGATTCTTTTGAATTTGCAATCTTATGTCTCTGTGTGGAGAGAAATAAATTAGGCCCCACTAAGTCTGATAATAATGACTACATACGTATATTTAAGTCATTTCATAGTATTCTTTAGCATAAAAAATTTAAATTTTCAGATGGTCATAAAATCATTTCAGATATTTAAAGTAGTGATAATGTAATAAGAATGACGTCTCTTAATAGATGGAAAAATTAAATCCAATAGTCAAAAATTATGAAGGCAAAAATTTTAATTAAAATAAGTAGACATTTAGTATGATTAATGCTTCCCCCCAAAATAGATGATTGCTTGTGAATAGTCAGATCTGTTCTTTAAAAGGCTTATACACAGGGTAGACCAGTGATTATTGGCAATAAGGGATTTATGAACAATGCAATAATAACTGTTAATTTATTATTTAAATTCAGGTGGTGATTAAAATATCTACTTAATGTCAGGTTTTTATTTGACAACTTCACTAGTATTTTCCACGTGTTAACATGAAATGGAATGTTAATTCTAATTTCACCTAGCCATATCGCCATATGGATTTTTCCAGCCATATCGCCATAGAGTGACCATTTTCATTATCAAAAGGAAAATTATAAGATATATTGTATAAATATATAAAAGTAATAAGATGCCATAAATATTCAAAGGCACTATTTTGGCATAGATTTTGAATTATCTGAACATAATATAAAACAATATTTTTATTCTACTTAAAGGTATTTCTGATTATAAAATAATTCTGTTTTCATATATGAAGCCATAACTATAGTAAGTGGCTCATGCCCTTGGAATTGATTTTTCTGGAGAGTTTAGAAATTTTTAATGGGTTTCTTTTCAGATTAAGTTTGTGACTTCACAAAAACACAGATGTGCAATATTTGTCCTGGGTTATAGGAAACACCATAGTGGTAAAACAAAGTAAATAAAACTATAGTGTCACAAAGGTAGTAAACACGTGAGTTTAGTCTCCGTAGCTCTGTAGTTACCAAACATTCTAACTATAACATGGAAGATTATACAATACATAATTCCATTGATTAAGCATCTTATTGGAGCATGCAAAAAATTTACATTCTAATTTTCTAGTTATCTAGGTTTCTGAAAATGACATACAATTAAAAACCTAGTGGAAAGGTCTACTTTAAGGTTATACATCCCATTGCTCTAGATAATATTCAGTTTCCAAATTGAAAAAACTTCATTACATTCTCCAAGGATCCATTTTCAGAGTAGGTGCAGCTGTTGCATTTTCTTTTTTAGAAAGACAATTATAATTACAGGCAACTTGCCTAAGAAATGGAATTAATAATGCATTACAATTTTAGAGAAACAGTGAGAATAAAGTTTTTGTTCATATAGGAAAAACACATAGGTGATAATGAATCAGTAGAAATCAAGGAATTCTATGCATGCGTGTGCTCTAAATCACATGTTTGGAGAGGGCACATGTAAGATAATCTACCAGTGATTTCAGAATGTCATCTCATGTTTACTACATAAAGCACATTGTGAGAAACAGGCATAATATTTAGCAAGAAGATCAGAATCTGGCAAGGAGGACATTTCTAAGCAAATAATTACATGATAGCTTCATAGAGCTATATATAAAGCATATCTGAACAACATAGAAATGAAGACTGGCTCAAGGGAAACTTTGCAGTCAGTGAGAGTATATTTCAGCTAAGGCTTTAAAGCAAAGCTTAAAATTAATTAAGGTAACAAGACTTGGGAGTATAGAAACTAAAATTAGCCAATATTTCTAAAGGAGGGTACTGACAAGAACTACGAAGATTCACAATTATATCCGACTTGTCAGCCAGCAAGTGAGTCTGCCACATTCTCAAACACGCAAGAAAGGGAATGAGACACATGAGGACAGAGTCAAACAATTTTATTCATCATGCCACAGAAAACAAGATGGATTTCTGGTTTGTATCAATTTCCTCTACACTATTTTCCACAGAATGACAGGAAGAGAAACAAGCAGTGTTTGTCCAGTGGGTTGCATTAAAGAGAAATCTCGAGATATAGTAAACAGTGAGACTTGAACGTCCATTACACCCTAAGGTGAAACATTATCTCTCTCTCTCTTTTTTTTTTTTAAAAGATAATAAGCTAAACCTTTCCACCAAATAAGTCACTAATTCCATATTCCAAGACTGTCTGTGCATTAGAAAGAAATCCTTTAAAAGACAGTCTGCAAAGTAGGAAGTCAGTACATCTGTTCAGAAGATGGCCAGAAATAAGTCAGACCCATGAAGAACTATCACCCAATAGAAACAACCAATTGTAAAATCTTTAAGAGATAAAATATTATGTGTATCTAAGGAACCTGAGAAGTTTCATATGAATAAATGATAGTGTATTCTTTTTTCATCAAAAGAGAATATTCTAGAGAGACCGCTAAATTATGAAGGGCTTGAAGTAGCTTACTAAATCATTTGGCTCTTACTCTGAGGGTTACCTGAGGGGGCAGTGGAAAGGGACAGAGAGTGACTCTATGGAGGTGAGTAACATAATCAGACTTTACAATTGTAAGAATCAGGGTGGCTGTTGAGTGAAGATGGAGTTAATGTAGGAAAAGATGCCAACAGAAATGCTCTGAGAATTACTGTCTGGGGGTGATAACAAGAATCAAGTTATACCCAAACCAAGGATGAAGAAAATGATTTAAGTCTTAGTAAAATGTTTGTGGAATTTGCCCACTATGCCCACTTCTAGTCAACATTGTACACAAAGTCTTTGATAGAATAATATACAAGAAAAGGAAATAAATGGCCTCTAAATCAGAAAGAAAAAAAGTAAAATTAATTCTATTTTCAGATGACATTATCATATATATAGAAAAATCTAAATTCTCAAGAACAATAATAGAAAAATGGTTAGAAATACTAAACAAATTTAGTCAAGTTACAGGAAACAAAATAAAAATAAAAATCAGTTGTGTTCTATAAACAAACAATCTGAAAAGGAAATTAAGAAAATTATCACTTTTACAATAGCAATAGAAGAAGAAAATACTAAGAATTAAAATTAACCAAGGAGGTGAAATTTTTGTATGCTGAAAATTATATTATGTATAACAAAAATTGAAGCAGATAAATGGAAAGACAAACAGTGTTTATGAATTTAGAGAACTAATATTTTCAAAATGTCTTTAATGCTGAAAATGATCTATATACTCCATTCAATTCCTCTCAAAAATAGGAGTTTTTACAGATATAGAAACAACATTCTTAAAATTCAAATAGAATCATAAAAAACTTTAATTCATGAGATTGCCTTGAATAGCCAAACAATCTTAAACAAAAAATTAATCTAGAGGTATCAAACTTTGAAAATTTTCTGATTTCAAAATATGTTACAAAGGTATTGTCATCACAATAGCATGGCCCTGTCCAAAAATCAGATGTATATATACCAACTGAACAGGAATAGATAACCCAGAAAAAAATTTCACTCATACCTTATTTGTCAGTGGATCTTAACAAGGGGGCAAGAACATATAATACAATGGGGGAAAAAAATCTCTTCAATAAATGGTGTGGGAGAAACTAGATATCAACATGCAGAAAAATAAAATTGGAACCCTATCTCAGGTCCCATAAAAAAATCATATACACACAGGAATATTATTTGACTTATGGAAATGAGTAAATTCTGTCATTTACAACAGCATATGAATTTGGGGCATATTTTGTTAAATAAGCCAGGCACAGACAAATACTGCATGAAAGGGAGCTAAAAATGGAACTCAGAGTAGAATGATAGGGATCCAGGATTGAGAGGGGAGAAAATTGGGAGATACAATGAAAGAGTACAAAGTTAGTTATGCAAGACTAATAAATTCTGGACATGTAATGTACAGCATAGTGAGGATGGTTAACAATACTATGTACTGTACCCTTGAGAACTCACTAATAGAATTATAGCATTTGGGGGATGGACAAGTATTCACTTAAATATATTTACCTTTGAACACTCCCATGCAGCCTCAGTAGCCATGAAAAGAGTTCTGGCCAAGGGAATTTATGTACAAGTCACTGACTTTTGCCTTTGAGGAGATCAATTGGAAAAGGTGCATTGGCTAGAACTTCCTTCGGATATTTGTCCTTCGCTTCCTCCCTCGACCCCTTCCCTCCCTCGACCCTCTTCTAGTGATGGCTAGAAGGGTGACATGACATGGGTTATCTTACTGTAAGGATGATAATGAAAACTATCATCATGTATCAGTCAGTGTCTGGTAATGGACTGGAACAAATTAAGCCATGGTTTCCCAGTGGCTTAATAAACATACATTTCTCACTCAGTAGAAGTTTGTTGCAGTATCAGCTCCTCTCTCGGGCAACTGGATGAGCAATGTCTCATGGTACAAGACTGTTACTATCTTGTATAGGCAATTACAGGCCATGGTTCTACATGAGGAAAGCAGCTGCATAGTGCAAGAAGGTCATAAAGAGGCTTTCTATTACCTTAGCCTCAAAGCAGTACAAGTCTTCCATTCTTAGTCGTTGGCTTTGACTGGTCACATGAACCATCCTACTTGCAAGAGGGCAAAAAATTGAAGTCTTTAATGAATGCAGGAAGTGGAAGAGTACTAGAAAGTAGGAAGCATTCGTGGAAACCTATACAACACTTTGAGCAATTACACCAGCCCTGTACTGCTCAACTCTGGACATCTTGTAATATGAGAACACTAAATTTCTATTCTTTAGAACCATTCTAAAACATATTTTTGTCTGAAGTCAAAGTTAACAATTGAAAAATATTTAAATTACTTCTCAAAAAGTAGTTCACGTTTACAAAATTAAAAATAAATAAGATAATTTTAGGTCAAACCCCATATTACTAATGTAAAACTAAGCAGACAAGAATGACACCAGAAGCCGGGGGGCACTCAAGGGCACTGAAATGAAGTTTGGACATGGTGTTTTAAAATAAACTTGAAGACGGTGGGACCCAGAGGTTTGTTCTCCTCTGCTCTGTTTCTTTCTTACACTGTTAAATCATAAATAGAGTATGCATAGGTTTATAGTTTAAACTATGAGGTGGCATTGTGAGTATGTGGCAACCTATTCAAGAGTACAAAATTTAAGGTCATTTTTGAACAAATTAAGAAACTTAATAAAATTTACTTTATTTGGTTCTTTGATATTGTATATCACGAACCCCTTTATCATCTCTGCTCTTTCTTTTATTTGCATATTTGTTTCTGTGTTTATTTGAGACCTTGGTTAAGTTACTCCTTAGTCACTGTTTACTTATCTGATAAACTAGAGTTAATGAGACCAACATCACAGCTATGAAGTTTTAGGATGGGTTTTCCTTGCTAGAATTTTTTTCATTTGCACTTTTTTGCCACTGGATTTGTTAGCCATAAAATTATAAATAACAAGAATAGTAAGAGCCAAATATAAACTAAGTTATACTTTTCTTACCAATGGGAAAAATCAATGCTTTCCGTTATAACAGGGAGTTTTCCTGGTACAGCAGACTTAGTTTAATGGGAATATGTGGAAACGGCTGTGGTCCTTTTATGTCATAATTTGCCATGGTCATTCTGGAGATTAGTCCAGTAAACGGCTCTGGAGATGACCAATCACAATTGTCAACATTCTCTACTGTAGGAGAATTTAAAGAAAGGTAAGCAATATCTCTAAAGTGAACATATTAATGCCTGCATCATAGGACCGTGATGTTACATAATAAAGATTTTAGTGTGTACAAGAAGACATTATGGATTATATTCTGTCCCCCCCAAATTAATATGTTGACATTCTAACCAATCCATATTCATATGTTGAAATCCTAACTTCATATGGTAAAGTCCTAAAATGAATGTGATCTGACTTGGAAATTGGCTCTTTGAAGATGTGCGAGTTAAGTGAGGTCATTTTGGTAGGCCCTAATCCAATATGTCTGAGTATGTATAAAAGAAGATTGTGGCAATGATTTTGCCTTCTAAGCAACACTAAAGACTGCCAGAAAACCACTTGAAGCTACAGGAAAAGCACAGAAGAGATTCTTCCTGTTAGTTTGCAGAAGGAACCAACACTACTGACATTTTGGACTTGGATTTCTATCTTAAAGAACTACAAGAAAAAATTTAATTAGTTGAGGATGCCCAGTTTTTTTTTTTTTTTTTTTTTTTTTGTGCTTTTTTACAGCATCCCTAGCAAATTAACATGTACACAAAGCATTAGGAGAAATAATGTTCCTCCTTAGGCCATGTAAGAATGTAGAGAGAAGAAGGTTCCCTGTGCAGATTAGAAGACAATGTCTAAAACTTCTCTAGGAAAATACATCACATGTAGTAAGCAGAAAATGATGTTGTCATTGTTGGTCTTGATTTTGTTAATAATGTAATGGCTATACTAATAATTCACCCAAATTTGAACTTACTCTACTATGAAGTTGGGGTTTTATATAAAACTTATTTTAGACAGCGTTTTTTCCCAAGAAACAAGATTTCCCATGAACAGTTTGTTTTAAAACACTGGAACACCTCATTGAACAATAATTAGAGAAATTTTATTCAAAGTACCTAAGTTGGTCCCTTGTAGTCAATTAAGATATCCAGAGAAGTGCAATTATGTTCACACCACCAGGGCACATTTAAACCACTGAAGTAGAATGTTGCCCTGGTGATTTTAGGATAGTGCTATGGGAGATTTGCTCAGGCCATTTATTATCTTCAAGTTAAAGAGCTGGATTAACTTGTTCGAACCCTCAATATATCAGGGGTCAACTAGCACTAGTGCTCCTTTCCTGGTGCTGAACTTACCAGAACAAAAGAAACACATAAGAAGTATTGCTTAATATAATAGAAAACCAGGGAAATAAATCAGATAATTTTTGAATGTGTCTTCCTCCTATAAAATTTTCTGTTAACTTACAAATATTTCAGTGCCCAGTTTGCCTGGAACTGTGCTAATGCTGCACTCAATTAGGATACCTTTACCCTACTTCAAGCTTTAACATATACACACCTCGGAACCCAGCTTAACACTAGGTTAACAATAAAATAGGTTGCCATGTTTGCTTACGGGCCATTTCTGTATTTGTATAATAGATCATGAGTCAGTAATGTTTTACCATGTTACACTGTTTAAACTTTACTAAATGTTTCTTACATTTAAAAAACATTGCCTCTGATTTATGTTATGTCAGATACAGTGACATGTATTTATATACAGAGAGCAAGAATTATTGAAATTAGGTAGAAAAAATAGGATTTTTAAATGAAAACTTTGTCTTCTATTATACATTTCAAATAGGTTAGTACTTAATTACCTTCATCTTATATTTATGTGCTATCAAACATCTATTTCAATTACCTTTGTGGATACACCAGGAAATCACATGACTTAAACACAATTGTTTTGTAGACGCTTAGTTAAAAGTATGGAATTATACTGCTCAAACTATCCAAGCTAAATGTATCATGGTGCTGATCTATGAAACATGATTTGTCATATTAAATAACACTTTGTCTATATAATGGACTTGACCAGAATATTTTCTAGTAGATGTTTGCGGAAGTAGAATAGCTTTAGTGCTGTGCTCCTATGTTCTCAAATGAAGAATGTGTTGCAAAATGAAGAAAAGAAAAAAGTCCAAATTTGTGGCATGTTCCAATTTCACAGCCTACCAAGTTATTAATATGTCTTAACCTGCTGTCCCTGAACATGGAGTTGTAGAGATATATACAGATTTAGCTCCCTAACACCAGTACCAGGTGAATCCCAACTCACCAGGAAGTAGCTTTATCTTGTTCTCTTGTTAATGTTCCCTTACTCATTTCTTCAATATCTTAGTTTTATCCTCTAGTATTTTTTGTGTTTTTGTTAAGAGTCTCAAATAGTTTTGGAGAGTAAGGTGATCTTAAATAAATCAATTATAATAGATAGGTCCTTGTAAAGAATCCCAAGTTTTGTACACCGTCATGGGTTGCTTGCTCTGTGAACATGTTAAGTAAGTTCAATATCAAACTTAGGAAAAACAATTTACATGTATTTTTAGCAAAATGAACAAGAGGAGGCCTTATACTAATCCTTTTGGTGATACATATTAAATGTATTTATGAATTCTTTTTGAATTAACCTATTAATTGACATAGTATTAAGGTTAAGTAATTACTTGAGCTACTCAGTAAAGTCTGAGGATAAACATGAAGCAAATAGTAAAATATACAACTACTAAAATGATTTTAAAATATAACAATCATAATAGATCTCTCCCAGTGTACCTATGATCAATGATATAAGCAATGAATTTTAGGACCATTCTTCAATACATTAAAAAAATTTAACAGTACTCTACCCTCCATTAATATGCCTTATAATAATTATAATGCTACATTTACTGATACTTAGTTTGCTTTAAATATGTAAACATAAATTGCATCTAAAATAAGCAGGATATCTTCAACTTTAAAAAAATGAATGGAATAATTCTCGGTTTGTAGGCCCATGTTTTCAACAAAGAGAGGTGAAAATGCTATGACATGGATCAGTAGTTTGCAGCCTGATTTATTGAGAACAGCAGGTGGCTAACAACTAAACTTATAAGACGGTGTCTTTGAACAGTGTGTTTGTTTTCTACAACAGGGTTTTAATTTTCAAAGGAAACCAAGTGTAGAAGTAGTGATTCTAACATAGATTGAGTTGCTATTTCATTATAAAATTAAACATAAACCTGATAATGAATTAGATATTAAAAATTGAGCATACTATGTTTAATATAAAATGTAATTTCTATTTTAAATCGATTTAAAAACATAATTTTCAAATGAATAACCGTGAGCTAAGGTTATGCTTTGAATAAATAACCTGTTAATGCAGCAGTGACTTAATATTGGGTAAATAGAAATTATCATGGAAGAAGGCACAATATTTTTTCCCTGTGGAGAAAATTGAAAGGATATCAGGAAACCTGAATCCTGATCTCAATTCTGTCACGACAGGGTATATAGTTTTGTGTTCTTTTGCTTTTTATTTTTCTAGTTGGATTCTTCAATAGTAAAATGAAAAAAAAATTGTTTATACATGTAAACTGTTTCTAAGAAAAATATGAACATTTGAGTTTTTTTCTTTCTGGAAACACTTTAAAAGGAAAAAACAGTCAAGTGATTATGTAGATCAACTCTAACTTATAAATTGTCCTTGAACAAAACTAAAGTCAGCGATCACTGTAGCTATACTAAGGTCCAATTCTTTTCATATTTACTTATGTAACTCCCCACAAAACTCGAAAATACTTTTGTGTAAATTAAGATAAATGATAATGTATAGATAACTTTACAAACCACAAGCTCTACCATACTTAGTGTTAAATGGCTTAAGCAGTAAATCAGTAAGTTAGGCAATTTAAGAAGAGATGATACAAATGTTTCAGGACTTTCATCAACAGCTATACATAATTTTTGTCAAACAAAAGGGAATAATTGAATATGAAGTAAAACTATTATATTTTAATGATGTGGTTTATTTCACTAGTCTGTTCATTTTCATGATACATAGAAGACCTGGGAATAATAAGTAGTTGTGGGCCAATTCAACTCTTCAGTATCTACTCCCTTCTTCTACCTTTATATTTGTGTTTGTTTGTTAATAAAATCAACTATTTTACTGCAGAAACTATCATACAGAGTAAAAACTTCCTTTCCTTAAGCTTCTATTTAATCAATCTCCTAGCTTAACAAATGCTTTCCATTTCTTTGATTAAAATACTCAGATCTATTTTTATAGCACAGTAAGCCCTTTTGGTTTCTGAATAATTTTGTTCCCAGCAGTTCAATTTCATGCTTACCTAGAGATAGTTGTATTTAGTCCCAGTAACACTAAATAAAAGTGCTTCTACTGTAAAAGCATACATATAATTCTAGAAGTATGAATTCTGGACTTATAGCAATAAAATATCAAAATGTAAAAAGGGGGGTATTAAACTAGCTGTAAATCAAAACAATATTATAAGAAAAATCAGTTTGAAATATATGAACAGTTAATTCCATGTATACTTTTAGGAATTCCAAACACAGGAAAATAAAAGAATTTTTCTCCTCTCTCAGCCTCAATTTGAAATACATGAATAGTTAATTCCCCATGTATGTTTTTCTTTCATCAATTCCAAAGCACAGGAAAATATCAGGGACTCCCTCTGTCTTCAGGCTTGCCTTGTCTTTCACAGTTGTCCAGGTCATTCTCCTGGGTCTTCACCTAGGACTTAACTTTCTAACTCATAAATTTTTCTGTATTATAATTCAGACAATTGTCTTGAATGTGTTCAGTGCATATGGACTAAACTGGTGCCAGGATTCCTCTAGCACCCAATACAATATATTTGATACTAAAGCTGACAGTCATTATCTACATAGCAGAACTTTAAAGTAGCTGAGATTTTTTCATACCTTTCTACCACAAGAGTGATGAACATGCAATTGAAAAGAACCATAAAGCATAGAATATGGGATTACAAAGGATCTGAGAAGGAGCAACCATAGAGATGGAAAGAGGTCACATAGTTATGGCCTTGTGGAAAAGAGGAGAAGGGTGCATCCCCAGGAAGCAACTGCTCTATTAGCCAAGGAACAAGGTTATCAGAAATCTCAGAGATTTGTGAGATTAGACATTGGACTGTTTTTCAGTACCCTGCTGCCATTTAAAGTCAGATCACACTGAGTTAAGGAGAGAATTGCATAAAAAAATAAAAATGATGAGTATAGAAGATTATTTCAAGAGTGTTATTGGTATTGGCAATACAGGGATTGCTACTGTTTTTGACATAGCATATGGAATAAATTTATTTATTATTTCCCCAATCTCTGTTGACTTGTGGAAGAGGGTAGCAGTTTATGCTTTGCTCTAATTTTTAACTGAGTTTGACCCATTGTAGTACAGGAAGATGCAAGTTTCTGTAATATCTTTTGATACAACCTTTTTCCTTTCTTAGCTTTTTTTTTTTTCCCTTAAGAACAAATACATACAGTCAATGACATTTCTTTGTAATATAGGGTATTTATGAAATATATGAATATTATAGATTAAACAATTAAAAATAAAAAACAAATAGAGTTTTTCTATATTGTTTCTATAATTAATTGTGCTTTGTTTCCAATAAAGTAACCTCAGGTTTAGGGTTTGCTGTTCTGAAGATCCACAGCTCTACAGAGCCCCTTGGAAACAATGGCATCAAAATAAAACCAGGCCCTAACGTCCTCAGTACTTACTGCTGGTTTAATTGCCCTTAATTAACTTGTATATCTTATTAAAATGAAAAAAAAAACTGTTACACTTGGTCTCTGCATTTCCAATGAAAATCCAGAAAAAAGAGGCAGATCCTACTCTACATCTTTTTTTCACTTTTTTTTTTTTTTTAAAGAATTGTGTCTCCAAAGTGATTTATGGTTCTGAAACTAGAGTTAATTACCAAGTGACATCGCTTCTTACATACAACTACAATCTCAGATTCTTTTCAACATTTTAGTCACTTTTAGAATTTATAAATGAACAAAGCAATTTTAAATACAATTTTAAACAGTCGTTGCTTTTAAACAGTGAAAGAGTAGTTAGCAAAACTATTAGCTATGAAAAGTTGTATCTGATTTATGAGGTATCATTTATTGTTTATATCAAAGGCAGTATCTAAAAAGGACGAGGGAAAATTGGTACGTTGGGGACCAGAGAAGTAAGATGCAATAATTGTAGGGAAGCTGTTATCAAGGAACTATGAATAGATAAGGTTGTCCAGAGACAAATCTTTCTTTCCTTGCTTTTACATGGGTGCTATATTCGTGTTTCAAAACACGTGTCTAATAGGCTTTGTTTCATGCAGTGGTAGCAATGTGAGTTTGGGGTAATATAATCTAACTCACATAAAAGAAAATCATCCAAATTACTTTCAGATGCCTGGAAATGTGAGCATATGTATGTGCTTTTAATGTCAGTTTATAACTGTTTATATTTTTAACCATTACAAATGACTTTGGGTAGTCATGAGTAGACTTTGTGCTGTGTATTGTAAAGCATTAATGTAACTGGATGTAATTTCTTGAATAAATTCACTAATTTCCAGATGGTGAGAGCCCCACTTAGCCTTTGCCATGCAAGCTATAATGCGATTTGTTAGTTATTAATCAAGAATAATTATAGTCCATTTGTTGAAGTCTATATTATCTCCAATATACTTTTTAAAATTTGATTGTGCGGGACTTTTTTAGTGGTAGCATTGAATTTTCTAATTAAAAACTTGGAGCAAACATATAATTTTGGCTCTTTCAGCATTTTAAAATAACTGATGCCATAAAAAAGTTGGGTTTCAGGTATCACCAGGGAAGCTGTTTCTTTAGATTTATGAAATAGTTTTAATTAAAACAGAAACAGTACCTAAGGGAACATTTGACTATAAAATTGAAAATAAATACTCCCATGATTTTTTTTGTCTATTTAGCATCCTTAAATGCATATTTTTATTTCTGCATACTTTTTAAATATTGAACATTAATCCATATATAGATGAATTGACTTACAGTATGTCATTTTTCAGTGTCAGACACAATTGAACTCAACTCAAGGACTATATTTCCAACATGTTTCCCTGTTATCTAGATTAAAGATGTTTTTCTTGTTGTTTTAAGAGAAAACATAAACCACAAGCTTAGAGAGTAATAAAAACTTTAATATTTTTGGCCATAATATTTAAAATTTTTATGCTTAATATTTTAGACAATACAAATATAACACTTAAACTTTATCTGAGGTATAGATATTTCATTTATCTTTAGCTGGAAAGATTCTAATGCAATCCACAATTCCTAATATTCTAAACTGGATAATATATGGAGGGAAATAGGTTAATAATTAAAAACGATAAAAGGCAAAGAAAATTTTCTCACAGTTCTCAAAGTTTTCCTTCTAAGCATAATGAAATTTATTTAAAAGAAGCTTTTGTACCTACTGATGTGAATTTTCTATGAAATTTTAGTATTTTAATGAAGACATTTACATGTTAATATTATATTATTTTATAAAGAATAGTGCGCTCAAATAAAAAAGCCTATCAAATTATTAAAATATTTTGTTTAATAGTTTAACAGATATTTTTCTTTCATGATATATGTAAGAAAAAAGCCTTGAGTAAATTCTAGTTTGTTTTTTTTTTTAATTTGAGGCATGTGTGTATTATTATCTAGTCCAATGCAATAGGTTCTAAACCAAGGGAAGCACTGTTTAATAAAAAGAAGGAAGATTTCATATCTAATTTTCATACCTACATGTCTAATATTGAAATTCGTACTTCTATTAATCTCATTGCTTCTGAAGGTAGTAGTTGTTTCAAAGCAAATGACTATATTAAAAGAAGCTAGACTTTCAAGAGGAAGACATTTTCTATTTTTTTTCTATTTTTTATATATCTTAGAATGTTTGTAGTTTTCCTATGTAAATATTTTCTTTTACATCTATTAATATTACTAATAACAAATTTTATTTATGATTAGTTCAAATGAAATTATATAACAAGTACTAAGTTTGTTGCGTGTTTTGTAAATTTGTTATACAGTAGCTGATACATGGCCAAAATCATAAGTTCATAAATATTTACTCATTGTTCTTAATCCATATTCTGGATTGATAATGAAGTTGTTATTCAATCTAGTTTTCAGAAGTTTACCTAAATTAGACTCTATATTATTCTGTAATTCAGAGACAGACTGAAGAAGAAGATAGACAAGGTCTTTGCTTGCATGGATCTGACATTCTAAGGTATGGTTTCTGGAATTATTAAATTAATAAGTAAATGAAATAATTTCTGAAACTAAAAAATATTGTGCAATACTAAAATAGCATAATGTACTAGAGTAGGGGGCACTTATTTTTGATCAGACACTGCAGTATAACTACATGAGGAATAAACAATTGACTCCATATTGAAAGGTGAGATTACCTATCCAGAGGACCATCCTGAGGAGGGGCATTCCCACCATAGCAAACAGTAAGTGCAAAGGACTTGTGGTGACAGTGTTCTTATGTTTAAGGATAAAAAAAAAAAAAGTAGGCCGGGCGCGGTAGCATCTGTAAACCTAGCACTCTGGGAGGCCAAGAAGCATGGTTGATTTGCTTAAGTTCAGGAGTCCAAGAGCAGCCTGAGCAACAGCAAGACCCCATCTCTAAAATAAAGTGTGTGTCACTTGCCTGTAGTCCCAGCTACTCTGGATGCTGAGGCAAGAGGATCACTTGAGCCCCAGAGTTTGAGGTTTCTGTGCACAGTGCAACAAAGTGAGACTTTGTCTTGAAGGAAAAAAAAAAAAAAAAGTATAAAAAGAATGTGAGTGTATCTAGAAAGTAATGGGAAGATAAAAATTGCTTTATGGGGCATGAAGTAAGAGGAGGCAAAAATATCAAAAAGTTCCAGCTTTGTAACACCTGGGTAAGAAGTCCAAATTTCATTCCAAATTTGAGTAGCTAAGCCTGGTAGTGACACCTGGGTTATAGTACAGAATGCTTTGAATAGTGGTTGAAGAGGGATATGTAGGAGTTTTCAACAGAATCACAAGAAGAGACTATTGCAGGGTCTATGTGAGATCCTGGGGATGTGTCTAGATTGATAAGTTGCATTAGTGCAACATGAACAAAATCGAGTTATATTTTGAATGCAGAACAGTATGAGCAAATGGATTGAACTTCTGGGAGTGAAGAGATGAGAAAATTCAGACTACTAAATTTTTAAGCAACTCCTGTGTGACGGTGCCCATTGACGTGACATTGATGTATACAGGAAGAATATACTTGGAGAGGAAACATCAAAAGTTCTTATTGGTCATAGTAAGTTTGAGACTCCTACTAGTAACTCAATGGGAGATGTTAAGTAGGCAATTTGCATATATTGTGTGGCAGTGAAAACCAGGCAACACTTAGACATCCCAGTATGAGCTTGCTTCTGTCTCTGCTTTGATATACTGCTGCATGCTAACCAGGATGTTGCATCAGTTTTTGCTGCCATAGAACATTTTCTTTCTGATAATGACATGCAGTAGTCTTTGATATATGTAAGAGGCATTCATTCTATTTGGGGGTTCTACACTGATGGCCTCTTTTGCTTTGCTTTTCTTAGTGTTCACTGTTTCCCCTCAAGTGCTATTTCTTTTGCTCTGCATTTAAGACATGGGAGATCATCAGAGGAGGAGTGAAGCCTCCCTGGTGCCCACAAGAAGTATGGACCTCTTGTTCAATGATACTTTCCCTTTTAATCCCTGGGTAAGCTCTACCAAGACAACACTGCTGGCTCAGCATCCGAGTCTTGGAAATCTCACAGACCCTTCTCTGAGCCCTTCTGCCATTTCATCACATCTTCCCTAACTGACTGTTACAGTTTTTTACATCGACTTCACAAAAAAATCTCCTATGATTTCCCACTTTTGCTTGGTATTTCATAAGGCTCATGTTCAAATTATCAGAGCAATTCCTTCAGTGCTCTGAACTCAGGAAATAGTGATTCCAAATGCCATCCCTCTCCAACAGAAAGGTGAGGATCTAGGGATAAAGCTCTACTTAAAAAACTCTGCCCCCTCTAAAAAACTTGCTTATTCATTTTTATAATGCTTTCATACAGAAAGTATGACGTGCTACCTGTCTTACAAGTCTTGCTCTGATTTTGAAATTTAAAAGATGAAGAATGATAAGGAGGATCACTTCAGCCTAGGAGTTTAAGGTTGTGGTGAGTTATGATCTCATCACTGTGCTCCAGCTTGGGCAACAGAGTGAGGCCCTTTCTCTTAAAAAATAAAATAAAATTATTGAGACATAGAAAAAGATGAAGAATGTTATGCCTGTTATTCTCATATTTGATTTGTTTTTGCAATAAAGCAAGATGTAGAAAATGTACTTAACATATGGTGAATATCATAATTTTACACAAGTATGAAGCTTAAGGCAAAATTTAGGATTACAGTGATACACAAAAGTATTAGCCGAATACGAATGATACTTAAAGCCTGGGGCATTGGAGAGTACACTGGGGTAATGAGTACATGATTGTGAAAGAATGTGACCATAGGAAAGTCTCAAAACAATGGAATTAAATGGTTTGTAATAGAAGAAGTTAGAAAGTTGCATCAAAAATGAGAGACTAATGAACCAGAAGGCATCCAGACAGTGTGGAATTTTAGGATCCCATGAAACGCCTCTTACAGGAAACATCAAAAATTGTATTGTTGTTGCTAAGATGCTGAATACTACTAGGATGAGAAGAGAATTTGGCAGGGTTGAAGTTCAATTTATTAACCTATTTGTGATAGGAACAACAGTATGATAATAGAGTGGTGAATAAAACTTACACTATATTGTTTGGCAAGACAGATAATAAATTCAGCAAAATATAAAATATGCTATGTGGTTATAAGATTATGAAGAAAAATAAAGCAGGAAAAGGGGATAGGCAATACAGGGTGGAGATGAATTATTAAATGTACCAGTCAGAGAAACTCTTAATTAATAACTGATCTGAGAGTCATTTAAGTAAAATGGAATGGATAGAAGCCAATGGAGAATGGGTTAAAAAGAAAGTTATTTCCAGAAATGTCGTTTTATTTATTGATTTATGTTTTGAGACAGAGTCTCACTCAGCCACCCTGGATTGAGTGTCAGGGTGTCACAGCTCACAACAATCTCAAACACTTTGGCCTCAAGTGATCCTCTTGTCTCAGCCTGGCGAGTAGCTGGGACTACAGATCCACACCAAAACACCTGATTAGTTTTCTATTTCTGGTAGAGACAGGATCTTGCTCTTATAAAGGCTGGTCTTGAACTTCTGAACTCCTGTGACCCACTAGTCTGATTTTCCCAGAATACTAGGCTTATAGGTGTGCGCCACTGCACCTGGCCCAAAAATGTCCTTTTAAAGGAGAGTAAGAAATGGACAGTTTCTGGAAGAAAACTCCAAGTTGAAGTATTTAAAATATGGGAGAGATTAGAATATGTTTTAATATTGTTGTGGTCAAATTAAAAGGAATAATTAATAACACTGGGGGGAAAAGGAGATGGGAATAACTGAGGGAGCCCAAATTCGACAAAACTAAATAGGGAGTTGGTCTGGATAAGTGCATGGACAACTTTCAATTGCTGCAGAAAGCAAGGCAAATGAAAGATAGACAGAGGCAGATAGGTTGCAGATTTCCTGGTAGAAAAGTGAGTCTCCATGTGATTGTTTTCATTTTCTTAATAAAATGTATTGAAGAAATGGGAAGTACATATTAGAGAAAGATGTTAAGTACCTCCGAGTGGTGTTGAGTGCCCATATATTTATGACCATGAACTTGAATTTAGGCATATACTCCCTAATGCAATTTTTGTCTCAAAATACTTAGTTGTGAGAGCTTGAGTATGAACCACACAAAATAGTAGTTCAATATGATAATATTGAAGTTTTTGCTGACTAGAAGGAAAATGGAACAAAAAAATAAGAATATTGTTGAGAGAGGAATTATATAATTGTACCATGAAATCTAAGCAAAATTAAAAAAGAAAACAGTATATTAGAGCCAGTGAGTAAAATGCCATAGGAATAGTGAATTAAGGATCTATGTATAGGTCAAGAGCTGTTTGATAAGAAATCAGTTTGAAGAATTAGGCAAGGGCTAAATCATTGTGCAAGCTTATATGCCATGATTAAGAAGTTGAACTAAGTTCATAGAAAATTCTCCAGAGACAGATTTTGCTGGGGGAAAAAGCACACAAGCACGGTAGTTGATCTCACTTCAAATTTATGACCATTCAAGTTAAAATTAAGATAATTGACAATTCATTCTCTATTCTGGAGAAATCTTAATATATATGCTTAAGAGGGCTTACATAAATAAGCCCACGGGCATTCATTCATTCTGTGACATACCACTTAGGCAGTAGTTAATTCTACATATACTGATTTGTAAAGTTTTACAATATGTAAGGTAAAGGAGACACATTATAAAACAACACAAACAGTAATAACCCATTTATATGTTTTTCTTACTTTAAAAACTTGTGTAAATTATAAATCAATTTCCATATTTATGTACATTAGTAGATACATAATATAAATCTTTTACAATATACATAAAATGATGGTAATGATTATCTTTAGATAGGTCACAGGCAAGTTTGTGATTTTATGGACAAAAGTCTGCAAGTCTGAGAACATTAAGTATTTAACTCTCAGTGCTAACTTTTTTATATGGCTTTACAACAAGAATATATTAGCAATTAAATTACATTATTTTACAAAGCCAAAATTAGAGAAACTTTAAGAATATAACTCGGCACTGTTTATTAGATAGATGTTGGTAAGCCTCCTATAGCTAGGAGGAACAAAAGAGCAGGAATGGAAAGAAAAAGGGACATATGCCTGTCTTTTGCTTTGATGTTCCTTTCTCTTTCCCTTTTCTGAGAAGCACTTGGAATAATCTCCTCTTTTACTGAAGTTGGTGTGTTAGAGTAGCAGTGAGGTAAGAGGAGGGGCCTATTCCATGGCATTAGTCATTGGTTTACGAGAAAATATAAAACTGATCTCTTGATACCTTATCAGAAATGCCGCTTAACTTTAAAATTAAATAGAAACATGAACTTCTGGGAAAAATATGATTAAGTCATACAATGAGTTGATTGTTTAAACTCATGTCAGGATAAGGAGAAGGTTGGTTTCACAGAATTTTCTTTCTATTATACCTATATTTAATTGTACTTCATCCTGAAAACTACATGGTGCAACACTTCTTTTAGTTATGCCATAACACAAAAGTTAGTCAATAGCATAGATCACTAAAATACCATTATCTTGATTAATAACATTATTTTTCTTTCTTTCTTTCTTTTTTTTGAGACAGAGTCTTACTATGTCGCCCTTGGTAGAGTGCTGTACTGTCATAGCTCACAGCAACCTCAAACTCTTGCCTCAGCCTCCCAAGTAGCTGGGACTGCAGGTACCTCCACAATGCCCGGTTAATTTTTGGTTGTGGTTGCCATTGTTGTTTGGCATTCCTGGGCCAGGTTCGAACCTACCAGCTCCAGTGTATGTGGCTTGAGCTCTAGCCATTGAGCTACAGGCACCAAGACAACATTATTTTTCTTATATATGGTATACATACTTGCAGAATTGCTTTCTTCAAAAAATTGAATAAAATCCAATTGATTTTTTACTTACACTTAACCTACTTCCTCTTTTCCCAAGATAAGTAGTAAATTTTTTTTTGAGACAGCATCTCACCCTATCATCTTTGGACTAATGCTGTGCCTTCGTGTCACAGCTCACAGCAATCTCCAACTCTTGGCTTAGGTGATTCTCTTGCCTCAGAGTAGTAAACTTAAGATTGGAAAACAATCTCATTTGCTTACTCCAATAGAAATTGCTATCTTTAATTTAATTGGGCAGCTAAAATATTTTACAATTGTCGTTTGGGCAGAATTTTAAAGAAGTAAAGATTCCCACAAAAATCTAATTCTCATCTGTGATGGGGGAAAATTCTTAAAACTCACAGACATTATAGTTTTAAATCTTGACTTTGTTACGTATTAAATATACAGCGATATGGTATCATAAAACCAGTGTTTATTAAAATTTTGCTAGGTGTGTGAAAATATTCTCAAAATCAAAGTATCTGAACTCTGTTAACAGGTAGTTAAATGAAATTTGATCTCTACATTTATTAAAATGTAAATACTAAAGGGGGTGGTGAAATGCTGAATAGACAGTGGTTTGCCTATCAAAAGGATGTGCTCTTCTCTGAGCAGTGGGTGGAATGAAATGGCTCTCAGAATAGCCTTCCAGGCCAATGTAACCAACAGTGTATTTTTCAATGTGAGACTGAAGCATTTACTTAGTAAAACATCAAATTCAAAAGAATTATCACGTTTTCAGTACACTGTGGAAAATTTGTTAGACTATTTGTTCCCTTGTCATATTGAATCTTTACTAAATTGTTGAAATCAAATTGGAAGATGACAGTTTGGAAATAATCTCAATTCACAATACCCCCTTTCTCACTTCCTTTCTCCCAGCAAATGTTATAGCAAAGCTTCACTTTCACAAAATTTTAAACTGCTACAAAATGAGAATTTAGAATTCTTTCCCTGAGCTGTATAGTTGAAAGAATAGGTAATCCTGGATCTGTATAAAAAGTATTTTGATTTGTGTGAGATGTCTAGATTGGTTCACATGCTTAATACTTCATTCATATTTAAAGTGACTCAAAGCATGTTTATTTTAACAATTGTTCCTTAGAAAACCACAGGAAAGAGTCACTTCTGGGCATAGTCATAAAACAAAAAATACTTTCTCGGATTCTCTAAGTTTAAAATGAATGTATCGATATGTACAAATATTTTAAATGTTTTTTATTTTTTAATTTTCAGCACTACTTCATAAAGGTTAATATAAACTTTAGAGTTTTCATGTGCGATTTCTATATCACCAGAATAGTTGCAAATTTGTTGATGCCATTTTCTTATTTAAGATCTGGCAGTCTTTTTGTTTCTGATACATTGCCTCTTAATTCTGTTGGCAAGCTTAGAAATCAGATCACCAACCATATATAATTTATTTCTGTAGGTAATCTACAAATATTTTCAACAATTTTTCTGCACATCTTAAATTTGACAAGTTGACAAGTCTATATAATAAATTAATATTTCTTCTTTTATCATTTTGTTCCTTTTCCTCTGAGGAATCACGTATATATATGAATACATATACATATATCTGTATATATACATACATAGGCATATGCTATATTACATGCAGTCATGCAACCCAGATATATACATTGCTCATATCTATGCTTTTTAAGATATATAAAACTTGCCTTACTTTACTTCACAAATCTTATGCTTTACATATGTATTTAAATGTATCAATCTGCATTAAAATTAAAAGGAATTGTCTAGGTGAAGTAAAAATGTTTTCATTTCCTCTGAAGATAACTCATTGTATCCACTTGCTAAACAACAAATCCTCTCATGGGAACATCATTTTTGCCATTGCGAATGTTTTCTAAGGTGAGAAGATGATGAGCTGTAATGTTGGACATCAAATGATATATTCAATAATGCTGAACATATGGGTATAAATATATCATATACCCCTATAATTAAATGTGCTGGTATGAAATCTTATTTAAAAAAGTTTTGTACAATTGAAAATGTCAACATAAAAATGTGACAAGACATGCCCTTTTAATTCTTAGATCTAAATATTTATTGGTATGCTTTTGTTTTTTGTGTGTTGTTGTATTTTCCTGTTTTTTTTTTAAGTTTTCTCGTCCATTTGTCAACCAACTATTGTAAAAGTCAATTCTGTACTGAGCACTAGAGGGCTCATTTTTAATAATAACACAGCTGACTTGCGTGGTATAAGCCAGGAGCACTTTCTTTTACCAGAACAGAGAAAATCAAAGAGTGCAACTTGGTAGGCGGGGATATCTGGGATACAGGCTCTGGGCATTTTGCTCACTGCTGTCAGGTGTATAAGATACTTCTGGAGATTTCAGACATATACAAAAACTGACAAGCACAGAACTTCTATCAGAGATGAGTGAGCTGTATACTCACTAGTTCTAAGAGAATATAATTCAAAAATTTGTATTAGACTGGAAGAGTTTGAAGATCATTAATTCAAATTAGTTAATTATTTGTTCACATGACTTTAGTTTGTGGACAGAAAGTAAAAAATGAAAGTAGACACAGGATAAGAAAGTAGAACCCTGATATATTATCATGCTTTTTATTCTCAAGCTGTCATCTTAATACTATGTCACAAGGATAGGACAACCCAGGAACCCTACCTGACATGTACAATCATTATGAAGGATAAATGAGACCGTATGTATTAACTTTAATAAATTAATTAAATTTTTAATAATTAAATTTTCATAACTTTAACAAATATCTAAATATGAATATTAATACTCTTTTCAAATCAAGTACTTTTTCAATATAAAGTTGTGAACATATTAAATAAAATGTGGATTTAATCGAATGACATTTTAGGCTTCTCATAATAAATTCAAAAGTAGAGAAATAAATCCTGACTGGTTAGGAATTTTTTTTTAACCATATTTTACAAAGAAGATATTGTCTGTGGTTGACTTTGGATATCTGGAGCCAATCAGCACTTTTGCTCTTGACTTCCATGAAAACAAACAAAATACTAGAATTAGTTTAAGATATTTATTATTTGCATGATCTATGCCAGAACTGCTCTGTATTTGGGGGAAATATCATTGACAAATCAGACGAAATCCCTGCCTCATGAATCTTGCATTTTAGGTTAGAGATAGACAATAAACATCACAAATAATTAGAGTAGTGGGTAATTAAATTTATGTAAGGCAAATGACAGATAAGTGCTAATATGGAAACGATAAAGGGGACAGTCATTTTTCTGGTCATGGATCTCTCAGTGTTGTCCAGTCTCCCTCTGACCACCCAGAACTTTTTCTCCTTTATGGAGACCCAGCCTTTTGCTGTGCTGGTTCTACTGATCTCTAGCAACCTGAGGGTCTATAGCTGGTCCCAGCTAATGTATATGGACTCTCATCCCTGATTTCAAACACCAGATAGAGCAGAGACAGAGACGCAGAAGGAAGTCTTCCTCAAAAAGTGTGCTGTGTGTGACACTGAGCTCCGCCAAGGAAAATTTTGACCTCCTCAGTCCTGCTCTGCGTGATGTCTCACTCCCAGACCACACAATTACCCTCAGAGTTACATCATCTATAAAATATGAGAACTGGAGAAGACTCCATGTCCCACCAGCCCTGGGATTCAGAGATTTCCCTGAAAAATCTCTCGTCCCCCTCATGCAGCCAAGTCCCTGGACTTTCTAGTCTACTTCCTTCTAGTTTTAATAAACATAGCAAAGGCTGCTGGACGCTCTTTGAAAACTACCACCCAAAGACGGGGGCAGGGCTGCAGCAAGGCAAGAGCCAATGCGATGTATGACAGGCGTGCTAGCCAATCAATAGCCGCAGATACAGCGTCTGGGTGGGGGCTGGTGACTGACAGAGAATGCTTTTAAAAAAGCGAGGCTGTGGGGAAGCCATTGTTCCCCAAGGGAGAGTGAGGCTCCTGTCCTCTGGACCCTTCCAGAGGAAGACAAATGGGCGGCACCTCCTATGGAAGAGTAGAATTGCGACTCCTGTGAAGTTATCGTCACCTCAAGGCACAAATAGGGCTTCTTTGTGAGAGAGATGAGGGGCTTTCCCCTTCCAGATGGCCTCTCTCCTTCAGGCTGAGGTGAGACGCAAAGTGGCCAGGTCAGCCCCATTGCCACAATATCTTAGCAGAGGTTTGAAGGAAGCAGCCGTGTGAGTAATTAGAGTATTTGGTGAAAAGCTTCCCAGACGGGTGGTATTTATAGACCAAATGTTCTGAGGTTCCAGAATTTCTTTCTTGGAATGACTTCTAGACAAGGTTTTTTAATTTTAAAAACATTGAAAGTTAAATCCATGCAGTCAATTAAAGGCAGGTAAAAGTTGAGAAAGGTAATTTAGAAATGCTACAGCCGCTTTGGTCTAAAGCCAAAACTAGTTTGTGAAAAAGAAAAATTATATATAGCTTGTCTTATGAAAATAGTTTTCAGAATTTGAAGTCAAAACTTAATATTTAGAATTTGCATTCTTCCATCTAATACTTTTTTTTAGTTGATGTGATTGGCATTTTCGCCTGGTGATGTGCAATTAGTTGAAACTTACCATAAGGAGAAAAATGGAAATAACTGTAATTTTTCATATTGGCAGAGGTATGTATTCTCTGAACTACATTCCAGCTCCCAGTATCTAGTTCATTTCAAGTGCTGGAAGAAGTCTTCACATTACAACACACAATTTCTAACATTGGTAGATTTATAGTTGTTTTATTTAACAGTTAAAATTGCTTTCTGTGTTTTTTGTTTGAATTAAAGGAACGGAATCAGTGATTTTAACTTAGAAATTATAGACGAGAGTAAAATTAGACTTTAGTGCCATCTATACCAGCTGCTTTTACATATTTAAAGGCATGTATTTAGAAGAAGACTTAGATTTATTCCAGATAATCCCAAAATTTGTGTTAGGATAAAAAGACAACAAAGTGAGACATTTTGGTTGAAATGAGAAAAATTATTCAAATAGTACGACTGTGGAAAAAGCTATGTCAGGAAGGATCGAACAACCCGTATTTGCAGGTTTGAGTTTGTATCACTGTGTTAGGTAGTGGGATGTTAAAACAAGCCTTGGATGTGATTGATCTCAGTGTCATAAGGGTTGTTTTTTTTTTAGACCCTTAATTAAACAAAGATTTAGAGAGTGCAAACACTTAACTGTGTACTGGATTTTGTTTCTCTATCCTTAAGGAATAGTAGTAAGACATGTATGGTTAAAAATTGTATGTGTCTACGTCTGTGTGTGTGGCAAAGACTACTAGTATATTCCTGTTCTTGCTTTAGCTTAGATTTTACAATCTAAGTTACAAAGAATCATATTTAATACCTAAAATTATTTGAGAATAATTCTCTCAGGCAAGGCCCTAGATAGTATGGAAGAGAGAGAGTATATAAATTCCTATTCTAAAATTTCATATACATCAGTGACAAATGTTAAAATCAAGGGATACTGGGAGTGTTGTGGAAGCTCTGAAGAAAGGTGGTTTACAGAGTTTGCAGGACCTTTGAAAGCATTTCCCTGTTATAATGATGTTGAACTTAAGTTTCTATAGACAAAGCATTGTGAAATAGAAAAGAGATACTGAAAGAATCTACAAAGAGGAGAAAAGCCTGGGCAAAGGCTTAGCCTTGATACAGCATTTTTAACCATAAAAGTCAATAGGGTAGAATTGAGAAGCTGATTGAACGTATGTGATTTCGCAAATCCTGGATATTTAAATTTAAAAAACTGTTCTGTATGTGTTTAAGTACTACTGAGGGATTTTAGAAAGAGATTGATGTGACAGCTTAAGTTTTTGAGAAAGAATACTGTATATTGGCTTGGCACCTGTAGCACAGTGGTTATGATGCCAGCCACATAGACCGAGGGTGGTGGGTTCAAACCTGGCCCGGGCCAGCTAATACAACTGCAACAACAAAGCTGGGCATTGTGGTGGGTGCCTGTAGTCCCAGCTACTTGGGAGGCTGAGGCCAGAGAATGGCTTAAGCCCAAGAGTTAGAGGTTGCTGTGAGTTGTGATGGCACAGCACTCTACCGAGGGTGACATAGTGAGACTCTGTCCAAAGAAAGAAAGGAAAGAAAGGAATACTATATATTGTAAACACATAAGATAAAGTGCAGAAAATTTTGTCTGTAGATAGTGAAACTAGTTTAATTGCTCTGATTAATCGTGTTGAGGACCTGGTCTGAATCCTGATGATTGAGAAGTGGAATATTTAGGAGGTAGGAATAAATGGAAATTGATGATAAATTGGAAGTAGGTGGAAATGCAGATTGCTGGGTTGAATAATAACATGGAAATTGCCTTCCTTCCACCCATATTAGCAGCCAGGGTAAGAGTAGCATGTTTGAGGGTGAATAATTGAGCAATCTCTTATTTTCCTTCAGCAGTATTATTTCCATTTTCTTTTTCTTTTATAGGTAATCAAAATTCTCAGCTCCATTCATATACTTGTATTTATATTTGAATGTAAATATGATATTTAATACTGTTCTAGAAGTTCTGGTGTTCAAGAAAGAAATTATGAAATCTAAATAGTTTTAATTTTAAAAAGGAAAGACATATAAACCTGGCAAGTCCAGGAGTACTAAGAAGAGTCAGCATAATTAATGCACAAAATTTATTAGAAAAAATAAGCAGTTAGATGCTAGTATGAAGGTAAAATAGCAACCTTTGTAAAATGTAAAATGAAGAATTTTCCCAACTGGAAATGTCCAGGAACTATGAGGAAAACTAATTTCACTGAGAGATATCAAGAACACAGAGATATAAAAGAACACAGCATTAGTGATACTTTTCCTCCTATTCACCTGGTATCTATTCTCGCTGGTGACAGAGTCTATTGTAATGCATTTATGACTCTATTGTTCTAGTTATAGACTATTTCTAATACAGAGATCTCTTAAGTTCTTTCAAAAATGAGTGCAATACAGTCCTAATAAACTCAAAAATTCTTTTTCAGAAACTCAACTATAAGTTTGGGAACAAATACAGGTGAACATAATAAATATTTTTCAAAAGAAATACAATGTGAAGCTAGGTCTTCACAAAGGTGAACAAAGAAATGCAATTATTAAAAATGTTATAAGTACATATAAAAACAGAAGAGATCAATGAAATAAGCATAAATTCTAATATATGTTAGAGCATATTGTTTGATAAGGGGAAATCTCCATTAGAAAATGGAGAATAGAATATTTTCAAATGGTGCTGGGAAAACTGGTTGCAGTACAGGAAAAAATTCAATCAATATCTCACCTCCTATTTTACAATAAATTATATATCAAGTGGGTTAAAGAAATAAAATAGTAAAATAAAAGCTCAGTGTAATGTAGGAAGTTGCCATGAAGATTCATTCACTTTCTGAATAAAAAAAGCTTTCTATGCATGGTGTAATTTAGAAAATAAAAACAAAATGATATAGAAATAATTTTTTCAGGGAAAAAATGAATTAAAAGGCAAAAAAGAAAGTGGGGAGAAACAAAAAAAGTAAAAGAAATCATTAGTATTAAAAAATGTATACTAATTGATAACAAATACAGTGTGCTTCAAAGTTAGAATGTGTAATTTAAATCAAACTCTACTAACCCTTAACATTTGGAGTTAAGGCTGTGCAAAAATGTCTCCCAAACTAATGATCCTTGACTGATTTTCACAAAGCCTTCCCTGTACCAAAGTTCTAACAGTACTGTGTAACATACCAAGAATAAGATAAAGAGTTAGAGGAATTGCCCCCATTATGAGGGCAGCAAACTGAAATCCCAAGGCAAGGCAAGGGTGGATGAAAAGTGAGAGCAGAATTCTAACATTTCCCTTTCTATTATTTTATTTTCTCATGACCAATCTTGACTGCCCTACCCCCAAATACAAAGAAGTATACAACATGGGACCCATATATTCCATTGTTGGAGGAAATTTTCTCAACATTCTTCTCTTTCTGCCTTTCCTCTGTAGTGCCTATAGGGTTGACTTTGTTGGAAGGGGTAAGAAGCAAAGTTAGTTCCTAATCGCTTTATTTACATTCACTCTCTCAGTGTATCTATTAATAGAAATGTGGCTTTAAGCACAGACACACACACATACACACACACACACACACACACACACACACACGACTGTTATAGCCACCTGTGCATTTGATTTCGCTAATTGTAATTCTAAGGACTGCAGACTAAGGGCTCCCACTATTTCCTACCAGATCATCTCCTCTTACAGTCCTCTCCACCTCAGTTAATAGTTGAAAACCAATGTGAGCTGTTGGGGGTGGTGGGATCAGGGACATTTGAAAACAAACCATTGGTATGTGACTGGAATTCCAAATTTAGAATCCTTTTTGACTTTTTCTCACAAATGCCCTTGGCTCTCAGAAAAATTAAAGCCGAAAACAACCTCTCTGTCCACTTCTACTGCCGTTAACTCTATTCCTAGACATCACAACCACTGCACGATTGATTATTCATATAACTTCTACCTGGCCCTATCCTTGGCAGCAACCCTTCTCTCATAAATATGTGAGCTTAATCTTTATAAGATGCTAATCAGACTTGACATTTCTCTACTAAAATGTTTCAATGGCTTCCCACTTAAGAAAGACTATAATTTCAAGACTGTGTAATAGCTGCGAGATCCAGCACAACTTGGTCAGTTGCTATCTTTCCAATATCAATCCTAAGTACTGTCTTTGTCAGTAAATTCTTTCCAGCTACAGAGTTCCCAAGGTTCCATGAATGTTTCAGATTTGAGGTAAATGAATAGCTTCTGCCTCATTCCCTTTAGAACTCTGCTAACAGGCCAGGTATCAGAAAGCCTCTTACCACTCTATTTAATCATATCACTATATACTGCTCACTCCACTTAGTTTCATTTTTTAATGCTTATCATTGCCTGTCATGCTCACATATTAATTCATTTTCTTCCTCCTGCAACAAGAATGCAAGCTCCTTGAAGGAGATATTTTTGTTTGTTGTTTCAATATCTATGGTATATAGTATATAACATTTTAAATACAATATCTCTAATGTGCTAATTATAAATGCTTTCATTGAAATTTGTGAACATATACCTTATTCTTAAATTAATAGTAGGGAAAAATGTGGATGCAACGTTATTTATTTGAAGAACTTCATAGAGCTTATACACTGTGAAATGATTCCACTATGATATTAATTCATTGAACATTTCTGATTCAAAAGATTGCACAGAGAACTATACCATAAAAATCAGTTTTAATATATATTCTATTTTGAAAAATACACTTAGAAAACTCTTAAAGAACAAAATTGTATCTGGGCCGAAATATGATACAGACGATGAGAATTCAGTCTGTATTTGTCATGTTAATAGTTGTTAACTTTAAAATTGGATAAGGAAATAAAATGGCGTGAAGAAAAGGAAAAATCCCCTGCCTCCAAAAGTAGTACTTTTGCGAATGTAACTATTATAAATTTTTTTAGTTTGGAGAGCTTTTGCAGGGGGAAATTCAGAGAAAATGTGTATTGGGAAGTAGGGATTTTATATTACACTCCCACCCTCACAGCTATTTTTTCCTGCAAAGACTTCAAGTCAGGAATTCCTTTCCATTCATGAGAGAAAAACTATATGCACACTTTTGCTGGCCACTTTCTAGAACTGCCAGGAAGTGTATACTCACTTTATCATAATATTCATCCTCTGGAACATTATAAGAAAAGGTGACAAAGTTGACTAGGCCATGTGCCCCTTCATTGCACAGTCTCTTACTCTACTTCATTATGCATGTAATTTCTGTTTTTAATGGTAATTTTGCTAAATTCTATTATGTGATGTTTCCCCACTAGCATGAAAATGGTGACACTGTTTTGTTCAATAATATGAGTAAGAGTGGCATCTGACAATTATTCAATGAATGGCTTTGTAGTGTAGGATAAAAAATACCTCAATATAAGCATTATTTATCTTTTGGTAATTTTTTATTTTTATCTTTATGAATACACTTAGAAAATTCTTTAAGAACAAAATTGTATCTGGGCCGAAATATGATACAGACGATGAGAATTCAGTCTCCCTTAAATGTTCTATTACATATGTAGTTTATGGGAATTAAGGGAGAATTCAGCCTCCCTTAAATGTTCTGTTACATATATAGTTTATATTCAGACTATAGTTTTCTCCTACTGTTACTAGATAGTCTTTCATCATTGATATCTTTAAATAAAAAATAAGCACATTTACACCTGTGCTGGTTGTTCTCTGCCTTCACCCATAGCCTTCGGTCCATTTTCAACTGCCTCGCTCTGCCTTATTCTCTGCGGACTTCCTTGCCTTATGACTTCCTGTTGGGTTTAGCCACAAGTAGAATTGACTTTTTGCACTGTAACAGTCCCTAGCACCAGCTCTTAGTCTGCACAGGTATACCCATTTTTTATGGGATCAAGATAAATTTCCATAGCTACTGTGGATAACATGGAAATCTATGGTACTAGGTGCCAAGTATTCCATTTTGATTCTGTTCCTCAAAATCTTTGTAAAAGTCCCATTATTATATTATGTTCAGGATTATTCTTTGCATGCTTGCATATTTTGCTGGGAAATTAACAAAACATAAATTTCAATTTTTGATTTGTTTTGCTTTGTACACTGAATAATAAATAATTTAATCCTTGACTGATGGCCTAAGCAAAGTAACTTAAGATTGTGGAGTTTGGGGGGTTTAAAGATATTAAATATTTTAGAACAGATACTTATACTCATAACTTATAAATAAAGGAATCTCAATATTATTATTTTTAACATATCAATAAAGTAATAATTATAAAGTCTTCAGTCTAGTACCTGGGACTTGAGGTAACTTAAAACTAGACTCTGCTTATAACATAGATGGAGAGAAACAAAAATCAGTGAAGTGAAACTAATACAGGAAAATAAAAAAGTAAATAACAGAAAATTACATCTCTTCTATCAGATTATACTTTGAGAGATTTAAGTCTTGATAATGATACAAATAAAGGGAAAACAAAGTCTAACAAATAAGAAGGTATTGAACATACATTAAAGTAATTAAATTGAAAACCACTGTTATGGATTCGTGATTTGAAGTTTCTTGTTATCTGATTTTAAGATTAGTACGTAAACTACCAAACATCAGATAAATAAAATAAAGTTAACATACACTGGATTATGTTACTATAAATCATAATTCTCCCATCTCATAGAATGCCTGGAATAAAATCCATGATAGTTTTCTTATCAATAAAATAACAATATTTTCAGTGTGTATATATATTAGTATTTCACAGCAACCAATTATTTAAAATAATTTACTTCATTATATCTAATACTGCGTAGGTATTATTTTTTGGAATTAAATGAAATGACTGTGCTCAGAACACTATGCATCAATAGTAAATAGCTCTCAATGAATGTTGTATGTTATTATTACTAATATCAACTTAGAAAAAGGTTTGAGTAGTTCAGTTATTAAAATGTTCCCATAAATATTTTAGGTAAATAAATGAGAAAAACAGGGAATGTATGAAAATTCTAAAATTCTCTATAAATTAGTATAAATTAGATTTAAGAAGTTTTGTAGGTAATATAGTTAACTACTTATTTAGATACAAGAAGCCTAAATATAAAATAGTATAACCACAGAAATAAAAAATAATAGTCAACTTTAAAAACTATATTTTAAAACTTTGTTATGTTTGTTTTATTTTGATTTCTTGATTCTTGGAGAGAGAGGAAAGGAGAATGGGTTTGATTTTCACCTTCTCTAGATTCATAAGCCACATTTTTTCCCAGCATATATTGTTCTATAATTTTACAATTTCACATATTTTTCTTATATGTAAAACAATAATTTACATATTTATGCTACTGGGGAAAGCTGATCAGTGGTGCTTTTTGAGAAGTATTTAAAGATATGTAAGTCTAACTATGAGTAAATTTGTGTTGTAAATTTCCATTGTAGAAATGTAGAAATAAAAGTTTTGCTTAGTGTTAAGGTACAGGTATTTGAACTTCATCTGTAGCCAGGAGCACTGGCATTCACCTATAGTTCTGTCTACTGTTAAGGCTGAGGCAGGAGGATCACTTGATTTTGATGTTTTGGCTGCTACAGTGAATTATGTATGTTCACAGTGACATCTGGAATGATGAATCTTCCAAAAAGGTCTCAATTTACTTTGCCCCAATCCATTAGGGAAATCCCTATATGTGGTAGCTCTACCCTTATGAAATTTATTTCTGAGTAAGTCTCAAGCATCAAAATGATTCTTTGTCTATGGTCTTTAGCCTGGATGTTGTGTTAGCAAGCATGAAAACAACATTCATCTCTTTGTACGTCTTCATCAGAGCTCTTTGTTGACCACATGCATTGTCAATGAGCATTAAAAATTTGAAAAGAATCTTTTATTCTGAGCAGTAGGTCTTAATGTAGCCTTAAAATATTTATTAAAATATGCTCTATACTGATGTGCTCGTCTTCAGGCTTTTTTTTTTTTTTTTTTTTTCCAATTGTGGAACATAGGCCGAATATAGTTAGAAAAATTCTTAAGGGCCCTAGGATTTTCAGAATGATAAATGAGCACTAGCTTCAGCATAAAGTCACGAGCCACATTAGCTCCTAACAAGAGAGTCAGTCTGTTCTTGGACATTTGAGCCAGGCATTGACTTTTCCTCTCTAGCTATGAAAGTCCTGTTTGGCAGCTTCTTCTAATAGAAGGTAGTTTCCTCTCCACTGAAAATCTATTGTTTAGTGTAGCCACCTTTATCAATTACGTTAGCTAGATCTTTTAGATAACTCATGACAGCTTTGTCATCAGCGTATGTTTCAACTTATACTTTTTTTGTTATAGAGATGTCTTCTTTCCTGAAACCTCTTAATCTTTGGTAGCTTCAAAGTTTTCTTTTGAAGCTTCTCACTTCTCTTAGAATTCATTCTTCATGGAATTAAAGAGAATTTGGGTGTTGCTCTGGATTAGGTTTTGGTTGGGGGAATGTTGTTTGGGCTGGATCTTCTGTCCAGACCAGTTCAGCTTTCTCCATATCAGCAGTAAGTCTGTTTTTCTTTCTTTTCATTCATGTGTTCACTGGAGTAGCACTTTCAATTTCCTTTAAGAACTTTTCCTTTGTATTTACACTTGGCTGTTTGGCATGAGAGGCCTGGCTTTCAGCCTATTTCAGCTTTCTACATGCTTTCTTCACTAAGCTTATTCATTTCTAGCTTTTGATTTAAAGTAAGACACACGACTCTTTTTACTTAAACACTCAGAGCAGTGTTTTCAATCTTTTTTTTTTTTTTCTCATAGCACATTTGAACTTAAAGTTAAACTTTTACAGCCAATTTAAATTATGTTGATCAAAAAAAAAAGTAAAGAATATACTTACTGATCTTGGAACATATTTAAAAAATAATTTAATTAATGTTCCTTAGAAACGTCCCCTGCACACCTAAGATTCAGAGCACACCAGGGTCCTGCAGCACATCGGTTGAAAATAACCAACTTGGAATAGTAGTGCTCTTAATTGGCTTAATTTCAATATTATTGTATCTCAGAAAATAGGGAGGATCAAGGAGAGGGTGAAATGAGGGAATGGCTGGTTAGTGGAGCAGTCAGGACATTTACTGATTACGATTATGGATACAATTGATGGCACTGCCAAACAATTACAATTTTAATATCAAAGATTATACATCATAGATATAATGCAGAAGTTTCATATAGTGTGTGAATTATCAAAATGTGACACAGAGACATGAAATGAGCACAAGGGGTTGTAAAAACATATTTGCTTAATGCAGAGTTGCTATAAACCTTTGATTTGTAAAACAAACAAAAAAAAGCCCCACAATATTTGCAAAGCATAATAAAACAAAGTGCAGTAATATGCCTATAATACTATTCAACATTTCCATAATCTTGATTAAAGCTTGGTGGTTGAATATATGTGGTACTATCTAAAATATAAACAGATAGCTTTGGGCAGTGCCTGTGGCTCAGTGAGTAGGGCGCTGGCCCCATATACTGAGGGTGGTGGGTTTGAACCCAGCCCTAACCAAACTGCAGCAAAAAATAGCCGGGCATTGTGGCGGGCGCCTGTAGTCCCAGCTATTTAGGAGGCAGAGGCAAGAGATTCGCCTAAGCCCAGTAGATGGAGGTTGCTGTGAGCTGTGATGCCATAGCACTCTACCAAGGGCGATAAAGCAAGACTTTGTCTCTAAAAAAAAAAAGCTTTATGAATATAAACATATCTAAATATAAACAGATATCTTTACAAATCATGTGTTTAGGTAAAGGTTATTCAGTAATATCCAATTTTTATAAGGGATTTTATGTCTGAAGGATAGATCTTGGAAATGGATGGTTAGTGTAAAATAAGAGTGCAGTTACAAATAAAGGTTAGTGTGTGAGGTGATGTATGTAATGGAGTGGGGGAGCGAGGCAGGAAAATGTACGCTAGCCACTTCTCTATTTTGCAAATACTTTATAATACCTGGTTTCTGAATAATTGGACTGAAGAAGACAATGTTTAACTTAATAATGTTCTAGTTAAAACTATGCAGAATTCTGTGTCCTACAATAAAGTTACTTTTGAATAGATGACCAAGAACACATCTATGACAAGAAAACACAACGTGGTCTGTGTAGATGTCTGTGCACTCTACACTTTTTATTCGTGACTTCCATAGTATGGAAGATTAGCATGCTTACTTTTATCTCATAAAGAGATTAATTGCTAAAATAATTTTTTAACTTAGTGTACCCTACACAACATAAAAGAAAATTTGGTAATTTTTCTTTTTGACTATTTTTAAAGATGCTGGTTTTTTGCAGATATGAAGGAGTAAACAATATTTGTGGTTTAGAATAAATTTACTGAATGTTGTTTGATATTATGGCAAAGAGTAAAAATGGAAAGGTGTTCATTGACTTGATTTCCCACATTTAGGACATTCTGGGTTAAAACATGTTTAAATACTTTGAAAATGGTATATGGTTGCAAAGAGCAATTTAAACTATTCTTGAAGAGTGTACCTTCCTTCATTCACAAGGCTTTTTTGTGGCTAATGTTTACAACATACTTCAAGATATTTTAGAATAGGATATTACTTCACTTATTTAACAGCATTCATTATCAATTTGAAATGTGCTTATATAATTGCTAAATCTAATTTGGATCCTGTTCTCAATTTCCGGTAATTTATAGTATGTATAATATGTATAATATAACAAGGTGAAAGCAATGACACATGCTATAGGAAGAGTTTTATCAAGTAAACTTGACATTCAGAGAACAGAAAGATCATTGACATTAGTCTAAGCAAAACTATAACACCATGGAAATTTCATCCATGGAAATTGACGAATACTTATGAATAAGATAAGAGTTTTCAATTCATCCTGAATAAAGGAAAGAACTAAAACATTTAATAATGATATCAAATAGAATCATTGATATAAGTTATAAAGAGTATGAACAAATACATAGGCACTAAAAGTTAAAGCATGCTCCCAAATAGTATCTCTTCATTTATTTTCTTGATATGTAAAGCCAGTGTACACCTCCTGTGCATTAATCATTGTGCTAAACCCCAAGGATTTAATAACCTGAATATTCTAAGAAAAATGTAAAATACTAGGAAAGAGAGAAAATTGATTACTGTATAAAGTAATCAATGCATAGACATAGATTTTGAGATTAGAGCAAGATGGTTTATTAGCAGTGCTTGGTGCTTGTCCTCCCAAGAAAATTGGACCAAAATAATGAGTAGATGACTACCTGCTCACTAGAGTAACTGAAGAAGTACATTGGGTTACCAAAATAGAGTGATTGAATCCCTGTGCAGCACAGAACCCATGATGGAAGCATAGAAACCCATGGTGGAAGCATAGAGTGTAAACGAAATTCCCTGTCTCTGCCACCCATCTTGTCTGCTGGAATCAGCTTAGAGTTGGAAGGGACATATCCTTGCAGGGAAAAAGTAAGCTGGAGTCCCCTCAGTATTGCTATTTCTGACACACATGCCTATGGCTGTTGTTACAAGAGACCTAAAGTCCTTAAAATCTTTGAATCTAGATTGGAGATCTGTCTCCACCCCTCTTTAAGCCTACCTGAGATCCAGGCAGCCCTCCATGTTTGCATGCATTCTCCTGGAACAGGAGGGAGTCCAATTTCAGTCCCTTCCCAAGGTGAGCTCTCCTTAGGGCCAGGTGGCATGCTATCTCTGAGTGCACCTAAACCAACAGCTGACTCAGTGGCAGCTGTGCACTACAGTGATCCTCCCTGAAGCTGTCCAACACATAGTGTCCAGGCAGGCCCAGCATGAAACTAGATCATTGACATTAGCCTAAGCAAAACTATAACACCATCACCACTGACAGAGCAGACATTGCTGATCTGCATTACAGAGGAGGAACTTGCACAGGCACTAACCTATCGTGTCCGCCCAGAACTAATGCCAAAGCACCTTACCCAAATGATTCCCTAGGGGCCTATCTATAGGAAAATCTTTCTACCAAAGCTACTCTATAAAATTGAAAAATCTGACTATTCCTAGATGCACAAAATGTAGGGACACAAGAAATTCAAACAAGCAAGGAAATGTGACATCTCCAAAGAAACAAAAAAATCTTTAGTAGCAGATGCTATAAAAAAGGAAATGCTTGAAATGTCCAAAAAAGGAATTCAAAAAAATGATCTTAAGGAAACTCAGTGAGTTAAAAGTAACTACAGATAGGCAGTTCAGTAAAATTATGAAAAAAATACAATCTGAATGAGAATATAAATAAACAGATATGGGGCATATAAAAGAACAAAACAGAAATCTTGGATCTGAAGAAATCAATGAATGAAATTAAAAAAGCAACAGAAAGCCTAAACCACAGAATAGATCAAGTAGCAGGAAAAAAAAATTTAATTTGAAGAAAAAAAAAAAAAAATGTTTAACTGGAAGACAGGTCATTAGAAAGAGAGGAGAAAGGAAATACGAATAAAATAGGATGATGAATGTTCATGGGACCTATGAGACCTATTTAAGCAAAAATAAATCTTAGTAATAGTAAATAAATAAATTGCATTAATTTTATGCCAGAGGAAAGAGGTGGATAAAGAAGAGAAAACCTTTTAGCAAAATAGTACCTGAAAACTTCCCAAGTGAGATTTGAACATTCACAACCCAGGAAGCTCAAAATCTTCAAGTTCATTAAACCCAGGAAGACCCTCTCTGTGGCACATTATAATTAAACTGTCAAAATTAAAGACCAAAGGGACTTCTAAAAGGAATAAGAGAAAAGTATCAACATTGGAGTATGAATACCGTATATACTCGAGTATAAGCCGAGTTTTTTCCAGCACAAAATTTGTGCTGAGTTCGGGTTTTTCGGCACAAATTTTGTGCCGAAAAAACTCGGCTTATACTCGAGTATATAGGCATATATTACTAGATTTAAAGGAATGGAAACTGCAATACACTAATAGCAGTTAAATTCAGCTCTCTACTTTCAACAATGGATGGATTATCTAGAAATAAAATCAATAAAGAAACATTGTACTTAAATTGCATTGTAGATAAAATAGTTTTAGTAGACATCTGTAGAATACTCTTTACCATAGTTGAATAATACATTCTTTTCAAATTTGCCTGGAGGATTGTTCATAAAAGGTTCATATTTAGACCATAAAACAATTCTTCCATCTTAGAATGGCTACAGGCGAAACATACTAAATGCAGAATGCAAATGTCTTCATACAATAACTAAGAAAATGCTATGAAGGCTATATTAAATAGTTTGATGAAAATATTTCATATTGTATATGAAACCAGCACATTGTACCCCTTGATCGCACTAATATCAAAATCTACATTCTTCTGAAGTACATATAGAAGATTCACCATGACAGACCATATTCTAGCCATTATAAGTATCTTGGCAATATTTTTAAGAAGAATAAATCACACAAAGTATGATTTAATAAAAAAATAAAGTTTAGGAAGATAGAGATTATATCAGGTATCTTCTTTGACCACAATGATATACAACTGGAAATTAATAACAGGAGAAACTTCAGAAATTTTATTGATAATGTGAAAGTATATAATTTCCTCTTGTATAACCAATGGATGAATAAAGAATGAAATTTAGTGTGAACAAAAACATAACATATGATTTGAGATACAGCAAAAGCAGTTCTTGGGGTGGGGAGATAATAAGCACCTGCATTATAAAAGAAGGAGGATTTCTAATAGTCTAAGATTATGCTTCAAGGAACTAGAAAAATAAGAACAAAATAAATTCAAAATTGATAGAAATAAAGATTATAGTAAACAAATGAAACATAAAGTAAATATAACAAAATGAAGACTTTCTTTTGAAAGAAAATCAACACATTTTAGACTAAGAAAAAATAGACAACCTCAAATAAAATAAGATATGAAAATGGGACATAAAATAAATACCACAGAAATACAAAGGACTACTTTAAACTATTATAAACAAAATTAATAACAGAAAGGAAACAATTTCTAGATACAACCTACTAATATTAGCTAGAAATTAAATAATGAATAGAAAGTGGATTTCTATTAAAAATAGAAAATCTGAACATACCAACAACTAATGAAAAAATTGAATAAGTGATAACATTTTCATGTTCAAAACAATAAAATTTATTTAAAAAAAAAAAGCCCAAAGGACCTGAATGTTTCACTGCTAAAGTCTAACCAATATTTGAAAAATACTAATGTCTCACAAACTATTCGAAAACCTTGAAGAAGGGGGAATACTTTCAATCTTCTATATGACCAGCATTACCTTGATGTCAAAACCAAAAAAGTGCACAACATCAAAAAAGGATACTCCAGGCCAGTGTCTCCAATCAACTCATGCAAAATTCTCCAATAAGATAATATATTTAGTTTAAGAGCACTTTATAGTGGTATTTGCTATGATCAAGGGGGATTCATCCCAGGGGTGTAAAGATGGTTTAACATATCAATAAATGTTATAGATCACATTAACAGAAAGGACAAAAACATATCATCTCTATAGACACAAAAAAAAGTGAGAAAATTTCACCTTCTTCATGACAAAAACAATTCACACAATAAAAGTCATATGTAGCAAACTCACAAGTAACATCATATTAAATGGGGAAATGTTGAAAGCCTCCTCTAAGATACGGAAAAGGACAAGGATACTCACTTTACCATTTCTATTTAACGTAGTAGTAGAAACTCCAGCCAGAGATGTTAAGCAAGGAAAAGAAATAGAGGTGAAAGAGCTCTGCACTGAAAACTATAAAACTTTGATAAATTGAAAGACACAAATAAATGGAAAGGTGTTCTATGTTTATGGGTAGGAAGAATTATTATTAAGATGTTCATATTTCTACAGATTAAATGCAATTTCTATCCAAATACTAATGGAATTCCTAACTGAAACAGTAAAAAAATTGTATTTGTTGGTAAGTACAAAAGATTTCAATAGCCAACACGATCTTGAGGAAAAAAATGTTAGAGATAATCACAGTATAATTTCAAAACATACTACAATATAGGAACCAAAATACCATTGTTTGTCATAATAGCAAACACATACGCCAATGGAACAAAATAGAGCACCTAACAGTAAATTACAACTAACTGACCTGTGACAAAGATGCCATGAATAGACATTGGAGGAAGGACAGACTCATCAATAAATAGTGCTGGGAAAATTGAATATGCAGAAAAATTAAGCTCTATCTTTATCTTTCACCATAAGCAAATATCAGTGCAAAATAAATTAAAATCTTAAATGTAAGACCTGAAAATATGCACACTACCAGATGAAAACAGAAATATCTATACCACATTATACTGGGCAAAAAATTTTTGGGTAACAACTCAAATGTACAGGCAGCAAAAATAAAAAATGAACTAACGACGTGATTACGTGAAACCAAAAACTATGCACAATCTAGGAAAAACAATAGAGTGAATAGACATCCTGCAGAATGGGAGAAAATATTGGAAACTGTATGTCTCAGTCTGTTTTGAGTTTCTATAAAGGAATATCTGAGGCAGGATAATTTATGAAGAAAAGTATTTTGGGCTCATGCCCTACAGACTGTACCATGCCACCAACATTTGCATCTGGTGAGAGCCTCTGGCTGCTTCCATTCCTGGCAGATGGCAAATAGAAGCTGGATTGTGCAGAGTCTTGTGGTCATACAGGAAGCAAGGGGGTTTCGGGGAGGAGGTGCCAAGATTGTTCTTAATAAGCAGCTTTCACAGGAACCTATGCTGTGAAAAGTCACTCACTCCGAAAAGAGTTCATTGATACATTCATGAGGGATCTGCCTCCATAAACAAAACACCTCCCAGTGAGCTCCACCTTCAGCATTGGGGATCAAATTTCAACCTGAGGTTTGGAGGGGAAAAATATCCAAACCTAACACAATACTATCTGACAAGACAAGGAATCTCAGAATACATGAGAAATTAAAACAACTCAAAGGAAAAGAAACCCCAAATTATCTGATTAAAAGGTGGACAAAGGACCTTAATAGACATTCCTGAAAAGGAGACATAGATTTTGCCAATAGGCATATTAAAAAATGCTCAATATCATTAATCATTAAGGAAATGCAAATGAAAATTACAATAGGATATCACTTCTCTTTAGTTACAATGGCTATTTTTAAAAAGCAAAGGATAACAAGTGTTAGCAGGAATATGGAGAAAAAAGGAGTCCTTGAAAGCTGTTGGTGGGAATGTATATCAGCAGAACCATTATGGCAAATGGTATGGAGGGGGGTTCTCAAAAAATGAAACATAGAACTACCATGTCATCCAACAATCCTACTACTGCTTATATATACAAAGAAAATGAAAGCAATATTTTTAAGAGATATGTAAACTCCTCAACTTACAATAGTCAATATATGGAATCAACCTAATATCTAATAGTGGATGAAAGGTGATCAACATTAAAAAGCAAAGACTTTTTGTTTTTAATTTTGAACAACATAAATGAACTTGAAGGAAATTTTGTTAAGAGAAATAAGCCACATACAGAAAGACAAATACTGTATTTCTTATTTACGTATAGAATCTAAATAAGTTGATCTCATAGAAGTATTGAATAATTGTTACTAGAAACTGGGGAAGGGGAGGAGCAGATGGGAAGAAACAATTAAAAAGGTAGAATATTAAATAGTAGGGTCACTATAGTCAACAATAAAAGTATTTTGTATATCTCAAAATAGATGAGAGGAGTTGAAATGTTCCTAACCCCAAGAAATGATAAATATTTATAGTATAGTCTGAGGTCTGGTAGTAATTATTTTTATTATTATCAAAACTACTCATTTGAGTAGTTGGCCAGTGGCCAAGCCCAAGCTTGGCCAATCTTCCAAGATTGAGGTTAATTTTCAAACATTTCTTTTTTTTCCCAGTTATGAAAGGAAACTGTAGTCAGGTTTGATATATTTAGGATTCAGAAGGCTTAGAATGAAGCACCTGGGATGTCACCTTCTGGAATGATCACTAGTGTTGGGGGTGCTTATGAGAAGGAGGAGGCTTACTGGACAGTGAAGGGGAGGTCTTTCAGCTGGGGGTCCTCAGCTCTCTCTAGTGGGCCCAGACCAGGGCATGGGGCTCCTAATCCTTGTCCGGGGCTCTTGGCTGCAGCAGGTTGGTGGCTGGGGACTTCTGCTTGGTGGAGGTTCTGATTCCCAGAGCAGAATATATAGCCCCGGGGTATGTCCCAGGGCCCCTGTCCATCCAGGGCAAGACCTCAGGCTGAGAGATGACCCTTCAGGGGCTTCCTAATTTATATCTTTGAAACTGCCAAGGCTGGTGGCTGTTTCCTCCTGTGCCCACCCTACAGTTCTGTTGACTACTCAGCTTGTCCTGTGAGGTTTTTCTGGCCCTTTCAAAGGCCATTGGGTCTCCAAAGCCATTTGGAATGCAAGTCCCTCTCTGGCTGCTGAGAATCTGGTCCCCAGACAGGCGGCTCCTTTGAGTCTGGTGTTCTTGGTGGAAAGCTCAGCACGTCTCCAGTGCACTATTACTTAACACTCTTAAGTGAGGATCTGAAGGCTAATTTTATTAGGCATAACTCAGTTTGGGGCCATGAAGAGGGCCACTTGGTAGGTCTGAGAGGGGATTTTCAATACTCCAGTATTGAGAACCGAGAGTGCCACTATGCAGTCGTCATTGCTGGGGACAGATTCGGGCACCCAGGGTTACATCTGGGTTCTGCCTCTTTCTGGCTGGGCTGGGGTCTTCTCTGAGCCCTGGGGTTTTTTGTTCCTGGCCTCATTGCACAGCTACCAATTTAGTGCCCAGCAGGTGCAGGCTCTGTATGTGTTAGATGCTGGGAAGGAGGAGAATAGCAATGGCGTGGGCTTTCTCATGAATGTTGCAGGCTGGTGGGAAGAGACAGGCGATAAATGGAAGGTGAAGACAGCACAAGGGAGGAAGAGCCCTCCAGGCAGAGCAGGGCTGTGCCTCAGTCTCCCCATGGGTATAGCAGCAATCATGTTAGCACCTAGTTGTGTCGATGGAATGAAACCTCTACCCTCATTAAACACAAAAGGCTGGTTTAGATGTTATTCTTATTATTAGCGCTAGGGAGGAATCTTATTGTCCCCTTTGGGAGACTTGTAAGAGAGTGTTTGTATACGTACCACCCCTGCCTGGACGTTTGTGTTTCCTTCTGTTGTTTATTTCAGTGTCTTTTGGAGGTTTTTTGTTTTGTTTTTAGTAAAGGATATGTTGCCTCCACACTGTTTTAGTCTGTTCAGCCAGAAAAAAGACCATAAACTGGGTGGCTTACAAACAACAGAAATTTGTTTTGTATAGTCCTGGTGGCTGGGAAGTCCAAGATCAAGGTGCTCGCAGATTTGGGGTCTGATGAGGGTCTGCTTTCTGGTTCACTGGTGTCTGGCTTCTTGCAGTGTCCTTGTGTGGTGCAAGGGATGAGGATGCTGCCTGGGGCCTCTTGTTTTTATCCCACTAATCCCATTCATGAGGGTTCTACCCAGGTGGCCTAATCACCTACTGAAGGGCTCCTCTCCTAATGCCACCACACATGGGATTAAGTTTCAACATGTGAATTTTGAGGGGACACAAACGTTCACATACTAGCCCAGTCCGTCTTCCTTCTCAGCCCAGCATAGAGCCCCCCGTGGGGGGAGGGATCCTAAGGTCTCTTGAAATCTGAGCTGTGCAAATTGCACAATGTCATTTCTGTCCTATCCTGTTGTGGGTCAGAGTAGGTCAGAAGGGCTGGGCTGGGAAGGAGGAGGTATAAGGGCTGTGGCTGGGGTTCCCTTTCTCCCTGTTGTCACCATCCTAAGCCTCTCCTGGAAGGGGCTCAAGAGGAAAGCCAGCCTCCTTGTAGAGGACCACTGGGCTGCAGTACAGATGGGAGAGCTGCCTTAGTCAAGGCCAGCTGGGGGCAGGGAAGTGGTGTCCCAGATTCAAAAGGGGACATGCTGTCACCCTGACAATGAATGTTCTCAGACCTGCTGTGGGCAGTTTCTAGCTTTCCTACCCCAGTGCACCTGGGCTGGATCATGAACCCTGCTGTACGTGGAGGTTCTATAGCTCCCTGTTGTTTCTTCATTTGCACGTGGGCATGTGAGCAACTCCCTCACCACAGGCACACCCATGGACAGCATGTTGTCTGTTCTTGTCCTGTAGGCCACATAGGGTCTTCGTGAGGTCCTTATTCAAATTTACGTTTCAGTAACTCTGATTGTTTGGTGCCCCAAGATCGCGAGTGGTGTTATGACTCTGTTGCTGAGCTTGGGGGTGGTCTGTGCCCCAGAGTGGTACCTGGTGTGCCCTTCCTGTGTCTTTGGTGAATGAGAAGTGGGCAGTGTTGATACGGAGGCATTGTCAGGTGGCTGCAGAATGGAAGTATCAGTCAGGACCACTCAAAGAATTTTGTTATTATACACAGAGGCAAGCATATGTAGGTAGTGGCCAAGGACCAGCACGCTGGAACCACATAGTCTGGGTTCAAATCCCAGCTCCCTTTCTGGCTCTGCAACCTTGGGCAAGTTTCTGCAGCTTTCTGAGCTGCTCTTTCCTCATCCACCCAATGAGGATAACTGCGAGAACTACCTTACAGATTGTGGCAATTATCTTTTTTTCAAGTGAGTTAACTCCTATAAAGTGCTATGTTCAGTTTCTGGCACACTGTGGAAGGGCTGAATAAATGTAAGCAGTTATTATTTGTCACTGCTTTCGGTGAGGCTAGAAGGTCCAAATTGGCTTCACTGATGTGGCCGGCAGGTGGGGGAGGCTGGGGGCCTCTGTACTCCATGTGGCTCCCATCCTCCAGCAGGCTAGCCCAGCTTCTGAGTGTGGCGGTCTCAAAGAAACATTCTGAGAGAGAGAAGGCAGGATCCTGACGTCTCTTGAAGTCTGAGCTCTGAAAATTGCACAATATCCCTTCTGTCCCATCCTATTGTGGGCCAAAGTAGGTCAGAAGGGCAGCCCACTTTCAAGGAGGGGGAAATAGACTCCTGGGTGGGAGGAGCTGTCAGATGTGATGGCCGTGTCCTTGAGCGTCCCGTGGCATCCTCTTTATCTGTCATCATCTCGAGGGGGACGGTCTGTCCCCTTGTGCAAGGTGCTAGAGTGGTTTGACTGCCCCATATCAGTTGTGTTTAGCATTGCTACAGCTTCAGTGAACACAGCTGGTAAAAGAGAAGTTCTCACTGCACCTGCCCTTGGTGAAGACTTCAGAAGCGTGTGCACAATAGCAGAGGGTGCATGTCATTCTCTCACTTAGCATGTGTGCTGGTTGTTTACTGTGTGTGGGCTCAGGCCTGGGTGGGCAAACACGGGACAGAGCTCCCCGCCTGCACAAAGGATATAATCTAGTGCCCTTATTCCTTGGGGGAGAAGTGGGGTAAGTGGACACTTGGGGTTTATAGCAAAAACCCTAAAGGAGAAGTCAGATTCAGGGAGGGAAGGGGCACGATAGAGAGACCTGGTTGTCATCCACTCTGTTCCTTCCTATCACGTGACCTGGGCTCAGTCACTTCCTCTCTGTGGGCCCACGCCCCCTGATGGGCAGAGTGAGGATTACAACACCTACTTCACAGGGTTGTCGTGAGGACTCAGTGAGCCAGTCTGTTAAGCTCTTACTCCTGGGAGGATCACTTCCATCCTGTGTGCCTCAGTTGCCTGTTGGCATGAGTCCATGGTTTGTTCAGCTCCTCACTTCCTGCTCCTATGTTTGTAATATACTCATGAGAATTGGTCTTCCCTTTGTTTTGAAAGCTTTGTCGTACTTGGAATTACTTATATTTCAGTGGATATTTAATGCCCCCTCCCTTACACTGTCATCTCTCGGAAGAAGCGGGGCTGTGCCTGTTCCATTCACAGCTCTGACATCTTGCATGGTGACTGGCACACAGGTGTGCCATGGATGCTGTCTGAGTGGGTGAATGCCGTTTTCCCTCTTAGGCCTGTGATTACTCATTAGCTGTGGTGAAATAGAGCTTCAGGAACCATCTGTTTGGTGAGGGCTGTGTTTCTGGTGGTGTCAGTGGTCTGGACAATGGCCAGGCCAGAGACAACCAGCTGGGCATGTCCTCTGTCAAATACAGCAGAAGGAGTGGTTGGAGTAGCCTTCCTGAGGATGCCCCTTGTTGTGAGTTCCAGTGGAAGCAGACGGCTGCCTGCCACTCACCCTGGCATAGGGAGGGTGTGGAAGGGGCGGTCCATGGGACTGGGTGTGCGGATGGGAGATTTGCTGCTGCTTTCATAAATTAGTGGGGATGCATAGAATTTTTTTTTTTCTAGAGTGGGGATCTTTGAATCGCAAATAGAAATAAATAATAGCTTTTTAAAGTGAGAACTTAGAGTATACCTGCCACCATCATTTTATTTCATCCTTTCAGGCCCCTTGGTGTAGCCATAACTTCATGCATTTATAGATGAGGAGGCTCGGAAAGGTCTAATCACTTGAGCAGCAGAGTGGCAGAGTTGGGGTTTGAATCCTGGTCTGACTGATGTGGGCTTAGTGGGGGTGGGTAAGGCCATGGAAGACAAGACCTGCTGGGTACAGGGCTGCTTCTGGACACGCTTGGAGTAGGTGGTGGAGGGCGCTCTTTGTCCTCTAGGACCAGACTGGGACAGAGTCGGAGAGATCCTCTGGGTGTTGGGAGCTCCGGGGTCACCACAACACAACACCACAATACAACAACACAAGCACTATCCAGAGCTTGTCTGTGATACTTCATCTGATAGCAGCCTTGCAGTGCAAGGAGGGGGGCCCTGTGAGTCCCTCTGTGCATCAGCCTTGGAGAAATTAACGATTCAGCCCCATAGCTGAGCTAGGAGCACCTTCTGCCTCCTTGCCCAGCACTTTTGATCCTTTCCTGGAGCAAGAGGTCATTCCGGCCATCTCAACAAGGCTGGACTCTAGCCGATCTTAGTTTATTACATTTATGTGGTTTTATTTTCCCTTATAAGACAAATACATTTTCATTCCGGAACCTTTGGAAGATATAGGAAAACACAGATAAAAGGAAAATATCTCCCACTGTCTACCATCCAGGGATTGGTGGAACCAAATTAGCTTTGTGTTGCTTTGCTATGAAGATGTTTTTTCTTTAAGGGATATGACCTTCTAGGAGATGGATGATGCGTGTATGTGGGTATTTTAAAATACTTTTAAAAAAAACTTGATCAAGATCTGATTTATGAGAAAGATGGAGACTTTACCTCTTTCATGTTTACATGGATGGAGCTGGAACATATTCTTAGCAAAGTATCTCAAGAATGGAAGAAAAAGTATCCATTGTACTCAGACCTACTATGAAACTAATTTATAGCTTTCATATGAAAGCTATAACCCAGTTATAACCTAAGAATATGGGGAAATGAGAAAGGGGGGGGAAGGATGGGCGGAGGGAGGGTAATGGGTGGGACCACACCTATGGTGCATCTTACAAGGGAGCATGTGAAACTTACTAAATGTAGAATATAAACATCTTAACACAATAGCTAAGAAAATGCTAGGAAGGCTCTGTTAACCAGTTTGATGAAAATATTTCAAATTGTATATAAAACCAGTGCATGGTGCCTCATGATTGCATTAATGTACACAGCTACGATTTAATTAAAAAAATCTGATTTATGTGCAATAAAACTTATCCATTTTAAGCACGTGGTTTAATGCATTTTGACCTGGGTAATTCCACCCTAATCAAGACAACGGTTCCATTGGCCCAGAAAGTTTCCTTATGTTTCTTTGCACTCAGCAGCCACTCAACACCCACACGCTTTGCTCCAGGCCACTCAGATCAACTTTTTGTCACTTGAGGCTTGTTCTTTAGTTTTAGAATTCCTTATCAATGAGATTGTACAACGTGTATTTTGCGTTCAAGTTCTTCTGCATAACATACTTGAGGTTTCACCTGTGTTGTCAGCATCAGCAGTGTTTTTTGTTTTTCTGGGTAGTATTCCAGTGTCTTAGTATATCACTATCTGTCTACTCATTCTTTTGATAGGTGACCTTGGCCGTGTCCGTTTCCCCTTCTATAAAATGAGGGAAAATGTTATCCAGTTTCTTGGATTATTGAGGATTAAATGGAGTTAATATATGTGTGAATAGAAGAATGCCTGGCACACAGCAAGTGCCAAATACATGTTGATAGTATTTATTCATAAGTGGTTTATTATCTCTCAATGTGTAACGAACCAACCCAGAAGTTAGTGGCGAATATTAGCGGTGTTTCCAGTTTGTAGCTCTTTTGAATAATGTGTGTAGTTGGGCAGCCTTGAAGGCTGTTGCCTTTGTTAAGGGCTCAGATGCTGTGTGTCTTGGTAGGACAAGAGGCAGCCAGGGCCTCTTCTGAGATGGGTGGGTTTTGTTTTGAGGTGGGTTCTGGAGGCTCCCAGCTGCTCAGGGCTGGTCGTATTTGTCACCTTTTGCTTTGCTCCGAGCAGGGCTTGGGTCTTGCTAGGCTGTCCCACTAGTTAGCGTCCCTGAAGCCTCAGGAAGTGGCCTGCAGAAGACAATGCATTGGAGTGGGGGGTGGTGAGCTTTGGGTCAAGTGAGCAGATCACTGGGGCACAAAGCCCCCAAATAGACCTTTCTTCACTAAGTGGAGGCAGTAGCAAATGCTTTGCATATTTTCCTGCTCAAAAGAAAAGCTTTTGCTGCAAACAATATGTAGGGACCTTTTCCTCCCCTTAAAAAAAGGAAAAAAAAAAAAAAATCCCAAAAAGATTTTTTTTTTTTTTTTTTTTGAGTAGCACAAAGTAAGAGTCAGACAGGGTTTCAATCTCAGATCCACCATTTGTAGGCTACATGATTTTGTTCGAGTTTCTTAAGTTCTCTGAGCTGCCTCCTTTCCTGTGTTAACTAGTGAAGATGAGGCTGACTCTCAAACATGTGCCGCAAGCACCTGCCCTGCCCTGGGCACGTGGCAGAGGTCCTGCAAATAGGGGATGTCTTTTTTTTTTTTTCTTCTTCTTTTTTCATCTTCTCTTCTTTGCTTGTCCTGGAACTTGTGTCCAGGGTCTCTTAGCTTCGTGGGTGGGGCAGGCGGGCAGTGGGGGGTGAGAGGGTTCAGATTCCGCCTTCTCTAGGAACATATTTCCAAGGTAGTCTTTGAAAGAAACACTCATCCCCTGTAGATGTCCAGACAGGGAGTTGGAGGGCAGGTGTGAATTATGGCCTCCCATACATGTCCCCGTCCTGTGCCCTGGAACCTGTGGCTGTGCTGTGTTCATGGCAAAAGGACTTTGCAAATCCTGTTGATTGAGGGAGGTTGAGAGAGATTAGCTTGGATCATCCAAGTGGGCCCAACATAATCACAAGGTGTTTTATGAAAGAGGCAGGAGATGTCAGCCAGCAGAAGGCAGTGGCCTGGTGTCGGGAGCCAAGGCTGGTGGGGAGGAAATTGAAAGTGGCCGGGACATGGGTTCTCCCTTGAAGCCTCCAGAAGGAACCAGGCCTGCCAACACCTTGCTTTTGATCCAGTGAGTCTGGTCGTGACCTAGGAACTGAAAACCCATAAACATTTTCTCCTTTAAGCCACTAAGTTTGTGTAGATTTGTTATAGCAGCCATCGGTCACTAATACAGTGTGCTCATTTTCTGTCATTACAGCTTTTTTGCAAGGAGACCTCTCAGATGATGGTGCCTCATATTCATTTTTAAGTTTTTGCCTTTCTGGACTAGGATGGACTGTATTCCGTCCGGCCTTGGGGTGCTCTGGCTTCTCTGGGGCCTGACCTTGAAGGCTCAGTTTCTGTGGTCAGGCTGCCTGCGAGCCCCTGTGGCCAGGGAGCTGCAGAGAGGCTTCCTGTCTCCACGGAAGCAGAGAGAGAGCTGCTGGCTGGCAGAGGCCGGGCTTCCTGTCTGGCCAGCCCCTGGAGGCTGCAGCTGTGTGCTCAGCCCCTTGTCGGGGTCCAGGCAAGGACAGGACAGAGGCCTCAATTTCTGTTTAATCTCTGAGGGGAGCCTTTCCCAGTCTAGAGTGGGTTTGTTTTTAAGGTTTTAAGAACAAGTGTTTTTATTCTTCTTAGTGAAGTATCACAAGAATGGAAAAGCAAGTATCCAATGTACTCAATACTAATATGAAGCCAGCAGGCAATCTAATACATGTTGACATTAGAGAAAAATTCAGTGCCATTCAAGTTGGGAGGGGGCGTGAGGGAGAGAGCTGAGGGGAGGAGGGAGTGGAATGGGGGTGTGTTCCCACTTAATGGGCACAATGTAAGGGTATATGACACACCCTCTTGGGGTAGGATGCAACTATAAGAGGGACTCTATCTAACAAATGCAAACATTACAACCTAGTTGTTTGTACCCTCACATTAACCTGAAATAAAAAAAAATTAAAACAGGTGTTTTCTTGTGATGAGGCAGCAAACAGCCCCTGGGGATGTGACCGTTTAGACAACACCTCCAGCTTCGGTAGGGAAGCAAGACCTGGGCTTGGCATGGGACCCATCCTGGCTGTGACTCTTAATTGGGATACTCTTTGGATCTCTCTCGGGCCCTTTTGCTGTTTTTCCCACGCATCACATTTGTAAGAGCATAGGGTGTGTAGGGCTTGGGTATTCAGACGTAACAAAGGTTATAATAAAGAGCGACAGTGAGCCTGAGTTGTCTGGGGTCTTCTCACTGGCTGTCATCCTGTGACCTCTGCCCTTCCTTTCCTTGCTCATGACATCACCTGTTGTTGGATGATGACTCCCTGTATAGGCAGAACAAGGACTCAAGAAGATGTTCACATCCTAGTCCTTAGAGCCTGTGGATATGTTACATGGTAGAAGGGACTGTGCAAATGTGACAAAGGCAAAGCTCTTGAGATAGGGAGGTTACCTGAACAATCCAGGCAGGCCTGGTATATAAGAGGGAGGTGGGAGGCCAGAGCCAGGGAGAGATTTAATAATTCTGGCTTTGAAGATTAGGAAGAGACCACAAGCCAAGCAATGCAGGTGACCTGTAGAAGCTGGGAAAAGCAATGAGTGGGTTCTCCCCTGGGTCCCCTAGAAAGGAACGCAGCTGACTGAAATCTTGATTTCCCCATTGAGACCCATTTTGGGACTGTGACCTGAAGAACTGTAAGATGACAGGTTTGTTTTAAGTATTTAGGTTTGTGGTAATTTGCTGGAGGAGTTATAAAAGGCTAATATACTCTCAAATAAGCATCTCCTGAGATCTCTTTCCTTTATCTATTCAGTCATTAAAACAAACAAACAAAAAACACTTCTTGTGAACATGGGGTGTTGCTGTGTATCCCTGCCTGGTCTTGAACTTTTGGCCTCAAGTGATTCTGCTGACTTGGTCTCCCAAAGTGCTGAGATTACAGGTGTGAGCCACCATGCCTGGCCCATTCAGTCAATATTGATCAAACCCCGGCCACATGGTAGGTGTTCCAAAGTCACAGAAGGTCCCACCCCTCAGGGATTCATAGTCTAAGGGGGGGGGGGAGACAAAAAGATGAGAATGCTAAGGTTATCACACAGGATGTGGGGGATCGCCATCTTTTAGAAGACATGGAAACCAGACTGCAGAGACAGGGAAGGTTTCTCAGAAGTCATTGAGAAGAACTTTGAACTTGGCTCTGGAAATGTTCTTCAGTTGCCATTTGTGTACCTAGAAAATCCCTCAAATTCAACCTGTCCAAAACTTGTCACCCAAACAATTAAGGGTTAAGATCTCCGCCTTTGGCTCAGCACCCTGTAGCTCTATGGTTAGGGCACCGGCCATATACACCAGGGCTGGCAGGTTTGAACCCAGCCCGGGCCTACTAAACAACAATGACAACTACAACAAGAAATAGCCGAGCACTGTGGCAGGCACCTGTAGTCCCAGCTATTTGGGAGGCTGAGGCAAGAGAATCGCTTATGCCCAAGAGTTTGAGGTTGCTGTGAGCTGTGATGTCATAGCACTCTACTGAGCACGACATGGTGAGACTCTCTTAAAAACAAACAAAAAAACCTCTATCTTTGCAGCCTGTGCCTCAAACTTCCTCATGTTGGTGAGAGGTACGCCAGCACCCAGTCAGTGCCTGCACTGCTTCTCCTGGGCTTTTTTCTCTCTGTCACTTCCAGCATCAAAGCCACATCTGAGCTCTCTGCATTTCCTTCCTGCTACCAGCAGGCCTGTAGGGTTCCAGACTCAGTGATGGGGGGACTGAGAGAACCCCCAGTACAACCTGTGTCCTCTCACAGGACAGTGGGTCAGTGCAGTGTAGCCTTGAAAGGTGGCTCTGTGAAGGCAGACTCCCTGGGCCACAGTCCTGCATTGCTCTTAGCAGTGTGATGCGGGGTCAAAGTGCTTGGTCTGTGTCTGTCTCTTAGGTGATAAAATGGGAATAATGGTAGCTACCTCACAGTGGTGGTTTACAATTCAATATATTGATATCTGAAGAGCGCTTAGGATAACACATGTTGTCGATGTGGTGGCTGAAGTCTTCTGTACAAATATTCGTATTTTCAGTACTGAAAGTTGTAAATAGCACAGCCTCTTGGGAGCCAAGTCCTCTGAGTGGTCTTATTAACTCTCTCCTTGGTGCTTTAACAATCTTCCTTATGTTTCTTGACAGTTTTCCCATTTTACAGATGGGGAAACTGTATCTCAAAAAAGTAGCAGGACTTTTCTGAAGCCACTTAGGTGGAATGACTCTGCTGTGATTTTCTAGTGCAAGGACTCTCTAGGCAGCTGGGGGACAATTTTGAGCAACTCTTTTTTTTTTTAAATTAGTATTAGATCATAGCTGTGTACATTAATGCGATCATGGGGCACCATGCACTGGTTTTATAAACAGTTCGACACATTTTCATCACACTGGTTAACATAGCATTCCTGGCATTTTCTTACTTATTGTGTTAGGACAATCACATTCTGCATTCACTAAGTTTCACATGTACCCTTGTAAGATGCACCATAGGTGTAATCCCACCAATCACCCTCCCTCTGCCCAACCTCCCCCCTCCCTCCACTCCGTCTTCCCCTTCCCCATATTAGGTTATAACTGGGTTATAGCTTTCCTGTGAAAGCCATAAATTAGTTTCATAGTAGGGCTGAGTACATTGGATACCTTTTCTTCCATTCTTGAGATACTT
>CAUYPK010101333.1:0-10372 GCA_963574355.1 Loris lydekkerianus | reverse complement strand
TTTTTTTTTTTTTTTTGAGACAGAGCCTCAAGCTGTTGCCCTGGGTAGAGTGCTATGGCATCACAGCTCACAGCAACCTCCAACTCCTGGGCTCAAGCGATTCTCCTGCCTCTGCCTCCCAAGTAGCTGGGACTACAGGCGTCTGCCACAATGCCCTGCTATTTTTTTTTTTTTTTTTTTTTTTTTTTTGTTGCAGCCCTCATTGTTGTTTGGCGGGCCCGGGCTGGATTCGAATCCGCCAGCTCTGGTGTATGTGTCTGGCGCCTTAGCCGCTTGAGCCACAGGACCCGAACCCTTTTTTTTTTTTTTAAAGTGTCTCACTCTATCACCCTAGGTAGAGTGTAGAAGCATCATTAACTTACCACAATTTCAAACTCTCCAGGCTTAAGCAAGCCTCTTGCCTCAGCCTCTCAAGTAGCTGGGACTACAGGTGTACACCACCACACCTAGCTAATTCTTTTTTATTTTTTTTCTATTTTTGGTAGAAATCAGATCTGACTTTTGCTAGGGCTGGTCTCTAACTCCTGAGCTCAAGGGATCCTCCCACCTCAGCCTCCCAGAGTGCTAAGATTACAAGTGTGAGCCCCCACACCCAACCTGTATATGAATTTGACAGAAAGTCAACTAGTGGTGACTAGGGTCTGGGGGGCATAACTATTTAAAGGTTTGGTGCTTTGTTTAGGGGAGAATATTCAGGGAATTAGATTGTGGTGATGGTTGCCACAATCTAATTCCCTAAACATTATGTAGTAAAACCCATTGAATTGTCTGCTTTAAGATGATAAGCTTTATAGTATATGAGTCATATTTTAGTAGATTAAAAAAGAGCTTAGGGCTCAGCAGTGAGGGTGCCAGCTATATGCAATGAAGCTAGGCGTTGTTCGAACCCAGCCCGGGCCTGCCAAACAACAATGACAACTAAACAAACAAACAAAAAAAAAAAAGTCGGGCACTGGGACGGGCACCTGTAGTCCCAGCTATTTGGGAGACTGAGGCAAGAGAATCTCTTAAGCCCAGGAGTTTGAGGTTGCTGTGAGCTGTGATGCTATGGCATTCTACCTAGGGTGACATAGTGAGACTGTCTTAAAAAAAAAAAAAGAAAGAAAGAAATGGAAAAAAGAAGAAAAAGGAAAAGATTTGCCTACTCTGGACATTTCACATAAATGACCTACAAGGGGTGGTCCATTGTGAGCGGCTTCAAGGTTCTTGGAGTTGTAGCAGGGATCAGTGTTTCCTTCCTTTTCAGAACTGAATAATTTGTATGGACAGACTAGTTCCAGGCTGCCATTCATCATTTGATGGATGCCCACAGTTCTTTTGTGGGCCAGCTCCAATCTGGGCCCAGGGTGTGTTTGGGTGGACCTTGACCCTAAAATGTAACTTGATGTCCATCTCCTTTCCCATCTGGAAAACTCCCACTTAGCCTTCAAGGTCCAACTCAGAGGTCATTTGCTTCAACAAGCCTCTTTAGATTACCCCCCAAATAGTCCGATAACCTTTTCCTCTTCTGCTCTCTGCGGGGAGGCCCCAGAGCTGCTCTCCCTTTTTGCTTCCGAGGGTATCTGTTCCAATCCGCGGGAACTTGTGTGCAGTTGAAAAATGGGAACTTTTGGCTCTGCACCCGTAGTTCAGTGGTTACATGCTGTCCACATACACTTAGGCTAGCGAGTTCGAACCTGGCCGGGCCAGCTAAACAATGACAACTGCAACAAAATACCAGCCGGGCGTTGTGGCAGGGGCCTGTAGTCCTAGCTATTAGGGAGGCTGAGGCAAGAGAATCGCCTAAGCCCAAGAGTTTGAGGTTGCTGTGAGCTGTGACGCCACATCACTCTACTAAGGGTGACATAGTGAGACACTGTCTCAAAATAAATAAGAAAAAGAAAAAAAGAAAAATGGGAACTTTGCTGGGCGCTAATCAAGCCCACTGACTTTTGCTGGGGAATGTCCGGGATGGGGTCAGACGGGGAGGAGGAAGTAAGAGAAGGTCTTGGGCATGGGGCAGCGGAGAGCAGCCCACAGAGGTTGCTGGCGACTGCTGGACGTCCAATTGCCCTGTTCTTCTGAATGTGCGATTTCTTGCCAGAAACTCGACGGGCAACCGAACGCTCAGCCCCCTCCCCTGCTGGCCAGAGTGCCCGTCCCAGACCCCGAGGGGCGCACTCGGCGCAACTGCGGGCCCTTCCTTGTGGGGGCGCCTTGGGGTCGCCGACGCTCGCAGCGTCCTCCGGCTCCTCTCGGCGCCCACCGATAGCCCCAGTTGCAGCCTCAGTGTCCCACGCGACCCCCGTTTGGGGGAGGAGAAGGAGGGGGCGGGCGGGGAGGGCGGCCCAAGCAGCTGCTCTCATCCCAGGTCGGCGGGAGTCCGCAAGCCGGGGCTGGGGAAGAGGCCCGCGGCGATTGCGATGAGTCAAGTTCGGGTGCTCTGGCGAGCGGCGGTGCCGGGGCTTTAACGTCGCGGTCACCCTGCGGAAGCGTGAAATCGCCCCTTTGCGCGGCGCCGCGCTCGGAGTGGGGGCGGTGTCCGTTTGCTTCAGGTGGGGAGACCGCACTGCCCGGCGGGCGCCCCGCACCCTGCGCGCCTTTCCCCGGCGGCGCCGGAGCGACTCAGCTCCTAGTGCGCTCAGCGCCGAGCACCGCCGCCGGGTCCGGGGGCTCCCGGGCTACACCGCAGCCCGCCCTCCGCCGACCGCCCACGGCCCGGCCCACCGCCCAGGCGCCCTCCGCCCGCCCCGTCCAGACTGCAGCAAGGGTTCGCTCCCAGGGCCGGCGCTTAGATCCGCTTTATTTATTTACAACAGTTTCACTATGTCGCCCTCGGTAGAGTGCCGTGGCGCAACACACCTCACAGCAACCTCCAACTCTTGGGCTCAAGCGATTCTTTTGTCTGAGCTTCCCGAGTTGCTGGGACTACAGGCGCCCGCCACAACGCCGGGCTTTTTTTTGTTGCAGTTTGGCCGGGGTCGGATTCGAACCCGTCACCCTCGGTATATGGGGCCAGCGCCCTACTCACTGAGCCACAGGCGCCGCCCAGATCAGCTTTATTAAGTGTCTAAATTAAGAAATTAGTATGGGGGACGGAGCCCGTAGCTCAGTCAGCAGGGTGCCGGCCACATACACCAAGGGTGGAAGGTTCTCCCAAATAGCTGGGACTACAGGCCTGCTAAACAACGACAACTGCAACCAGAAAATAGCCCCGGGCATTGTGGCAGGCGCCTGTAGTGCCAGCTACTGGGAGGCTGAGGCAAGAGAATCGCTTTAGCCCAGGAGTTTGAGGTTGCTGTGAGCTGTGATGACACAGCCTCTACCAAGGAATGAAAAAGTGAGACTGCCTCAAAAAAAAACAAACAAAAAAACAACAACACATATCTAGACAAGTTTTACTCTCACCCCTGCCCCATCTGACACATAGTCTCCCGTGTATCTTTCTGGCATTTACTGACGAAAACAAAAGCAAAAATGAATGTGTATTTTCCTTCTTTCTCCTGTGATAGGAAGCATGTTACAGCTCCTTGCTCTGTGCTTCCTTTTTTTTTTTTTCTTTTCTGAGACAGTCTCATTTTATCACCCGTGGTAGAGTGCTGTGGCGTCACAGCTCACAGCAACCTCCAGTTCCTGGACTTAGGCAATTCTCTTGCCTCAGCCTTCTGAGTAGCTGGGAACACAGGCACTGCCACAAAGCCCAGCTATTTTTTGGTTTGTTTGTTTGCAGTTTGGCTGGGTCGGTTTGAACTCAACACTCTCAGTATATGGGGCTGGCGCCCTACCCATTATGATCTTTAGTTTTTCTATTTTTAGTAGAGAGGGGGTCTTGGGTGGCTCCTGTGTCTGAAGGAGTAGGGCGCCAGCCCCATATACCAGAGGTGGTGGGTTCAAACCCAGCCCCGGCCAAAAAAAAGGAACAGGGGTCTCACTCTTGCTCAGACTGGTCTCCAACTCCTGGGCTCAGGAATCTACCTGCCTTTGCTTTCCAAAGTGCTAGGATTACAGGCAGGTACCATAATGGCTTGGCCACCCCTCTCTCTTTTTTTTTTTTTTTTTTTTTGAGACAGTCTCAAGCTGTCACCTGGTAGAGTGCCCTGGAGTCATTGTCGCTCACAGCAACCTCCAATTTGGGCTGAAATGATCCTCTTGCCTCAGTTTTTCTATTTTTAGTAGAGATGGGGTCTGGCTTTTATAATCCACCTGCCTCAGCATCCCATGTGTTGAGATTACAGGAGTGAGTCACCTGGACTGGCCTCCCTTTTTTTTTTTTTTTTTTTCCTGAGACAGAGTCTCATTTTATCACCCGCGGTAGAGTGCTTTGGCATCACAGCTCACAGCAACCTCCAGCTCTTGGGCTTCGGCAATTCTCTTGCCTCAGTCTCCCTAGTAGTTGGGACTACAGGCCCCTACCACAATGCCCAGCTATTTTTTTGTTGCAGTTTGACTGGGGCCAGGTTCGAACCTGCGACCTTCGGTATATGAACCAGCACTCTACCCACTGAGCCACAGGTGCCACCTGGCCTCCCATTTTTAAATAACCATCAAAAGATTTCCACCTTGCTGGGACAGGGCCATGACTCTCCTCTTTCTTTTTCCTCCAGTTTCACCCCATCAATGTTTCCTTTGTTCAGTTTATTTCTTTTCTTCTCTTTTTTCCTTAGAGACACGGTCTTGCTCAGTCATCCAAGCTGGAATGCAGTGGCCTCATGTTAGCTCACTGCAGCCTCAAACTCCTGGGCCAAGTGATCCTCTTGTCTCAGCCTCCTGAGTACTGGGTCTACAGGTGTGTCCCATGATGTCCAGCCAAGCTTTTATTCATTGTAGAGACAGGGTCTCAGTATCTTGCCTAGGCTGGTTTCAAACTCCTGTCCTCAAGTGCCCTCCTGCCTCAGTCCTCCAAAGTGCCGGAATTGGACGTGAATCACCAAGCTCTGCATCACTCTCTTAATTTCATTTTAGCTATTACAGATAATAATAACAAAGGAATCAATTTTTTTTCTCATATTACTTTGTGTTTCTTTATGCATCCAGTGAACTGACTCCCTAGGAGCGGGATCTGTTGGAAAGGAATTCTCTTAACCCTGATAGGAGTGTAGCCATTTTAGAAAATCAGGTCAGATGCATTAATGTACACAGCTATGATTTAATAAAAAATAAAAAAGAAAGAAAGAAAATCAGGTCAGAGGCTCAGTGCCCATAGCACAATGGTTACGGCACCAGCCATATACACCGAGGCTGGTGGGTTCAAACCCGGCCCAGGCCAGCTAAACAACAAGGACATTATTCTGGTTAACCTCACACAGAATAATGTTTTAACAAAAAATAGCCAGGCATTGTGGCTGGTGCCTGTAGACCCAGATACTCCGGAGGCTGACGCAAGGGAATCAGTAGAGCCCAAGAGTTTGAAGTTGCTGTGATGCCATGGCACTCTACTGAAAGTGACACAGTGAGACTCTATCTCAAAAAAAAAAAAAAAAAAAAAGGAAAGAGACTCAGCGCCTGTGGCTCAAGTGGCTAAGGCACCAGCCACATACACCTGAACTGGCGGGTTCGAATCCAGCCCAGGCCCACCAAACAATGACGGCTGCAACCAAAAAGTAGCTGGGCGTTGTGGAGGTGCCTGTAGTCCCAGCTACTTGGGAGGCAGAGGCAGGAAAATTGCTTGAGCCTAGGAGTTGGAGGTTGCTGTGAGCTGTGATACTACAGCACTCTACCCAGGGTGACAGCTTGAGGCGCTGTCTCAAAAAAAAAAAAGGAAAAAGAAAAAGAAAATTTCTTTTTTCTCCCCAGATTGCTGGAAACATCCTACTCATAATCCTGACCTCAACTAGGGAAGAGCCGCGGGCGGCACTCAGGCTGGCTGCCCCATTCCAGCTATATGAGGCTAATAAAAAGCTTTTGCAACTGTGTAGGAGCTGAGCTGACACCTAGTCAGTCTTCTTTCTCCTTTTACCTCTATAAGTCTTTCTTTGTCCCTGGACTGTCCTCCTCTCCTTCCTTTTTCTTTTTTTGTTGCAATTTGGCTGGAACCGAGTTCGAACCCACCACCCTCGGTATATGGGGCCGGCTCCCCACCCACTGAGCATAGGCACCGCCCCTCTCTTTTCTTGAGGACCCTCACCCCAGTTCTATGCCAGAACTTCACATCTTTATGGTGTGTTGAAGGGGAAGGAGGCAGTGAGACCAGTCCGGGGACCACCCCAGACCCTTGCCACAGCCCTCGTGGTGTCCAGCACAGCACACTAATTCCCGAAGACTCCGTAAATTGGAAGAAGTGACTCCACCTCCGGGATCTCCCTTTCCACTGCCACCCCTCTCTCTGAAAATCTTAGTACTAGGTTGGGATTTCCCCCAGGGTCTGGGATCAGTGTCCGGATCCCTCCAGCACCTTCCCTTCCAGACTTTGGCCTCTTGGCTCAGCAGGTGACGTGAGGATGCCTGCCTCTCCTGCTGAGCTTCTACCCCATTCTTTCTCCTTACCTCACAGGCCAGGGCAGTTATGATTCCGACCCCTTCCGAGACAGGTCACTGGGCCATCTCCTCAAAAATCCTGGGCAGCTTGAGTTTAAAAGGAGATATCAAACCGAAATGATTCTTTCACAACACTTCCTGGCCCCAACACACACTAGGCAATGGAAAGTGATACCCTGAGAATGATATTTGTTCATTTATTTATTTCGAGACAGAGTGTCACTTTGTGACTTGGCAAAGTGCTGGCGTATCATAGCTCACAGCAACCTCAAACTTTTGGGCTCAAGTAATCCTCCTTCTTCAGCTTCCCAATTAGCTGGGACTACAAGCACCTACCACAATGCCACCACAATGCTTGGTCTTTTTTTTTGAGACAGTGCCGTGGCGTTACAGCTCACAGCAACCTCCAACTCTTGAGCTGAAGAGATCCTCTTGCCTCAGTTTTTCTTTTTCCCCATTTTTAGTAGAGATGGGGTCTTGCTTTTTGCTCAGGCTGGTACTGATCCCCTGAGCTCAGGCAATCCCCCTGCCTTGGCCTCCCAGAGTGGAATTACAGGTGTGAGCCACCCTGTTAGGTTGAGAATGGTGGTTAAACATTCTCAGTGATCTTCAAGATTTCATAACCTGCAACTGGCAAGTGGTTTGGGGTCCCCCTGTTTCAAACTTTCTTCTTCCTGTAGGGCCATCCTTTGCTCTGCCAGACCTATACCACCTTTCAAATCCTCCTCAATGAACAGCTGCTGCCTCAACTTTCCACCTTTGACTCAGACTTCGACCCTACTGACCATTCTGTCTCCCACTTTATGCCCCTCCACCTACTGAACCTTCTGCTCCTGCTCAGTCCCAACTCCCACATCCCAACCGCCCCCCCCCCCTTTCTCCTCTCCCTGTTCCTTTCCTCCCCCACACCTCAGGGACAGCCTCGAGAAGCTATTTTACCCTTATGTCAAATAGCAGGAGCTGAGGGCATGACCAGAGTCCAGGTCCCCTTTAACCTAAGAGATCTATCCCAAGTTGAAAAGCGCCTTAGATCCTTTTCAAATACCCCTACCCAATTTACAAAATTTCCAGTATTTAACCCATCCTGTGACCTCTCATGGAACCCGTGTTTGTGTGAGGGAGCAGTGGATTTGATCAAGTCACAAAGCCAGATGTGAAGCAAAGGTTTTTGTGGTGCCTCCGTGAAGGCAGCTGAGACTCAGTAGGATCATCCTGGATGAACAAGAGTGTTTGTCTTTTAAAGGTTTTAGGTAGGATAGGAGGGGAAGGGTATTACTTTGAAGTGCTAGTGACCGGTCCAGCAGGCTTCCTGCTGAGACCATTCTGTTCCTTTGCCTCTCCTGGAGCCACTGTGTCCGCAAGCTCCTTGTTCCTTCTGCCCGGGTCCCAGAAGAGGGTGGCTCCAGCAGAGGTCACTGAACAGCCAAGATTGCGTGCCTTATGCTCAAAATGGAGTGGCCTATGCTTGCTCTGTTTTTGGAGTTCCTCCCACCACCCTATCAGTCTGGGCTGCAGCCATAGTCTTTTTTTTTTTTTTTTTTTTTTTTTTTTTGCAGTTTTTGGCCAGGGCTGGGTTTGAACCCGCCACCTCTGGCATATGAGGCTGGCGCCCTACCCCTTTGAGCCACAGGCACCACCCAGCAGCCATAGTCTTCACAGATACCTTAAATCTCATACAATATATTAACCTCGCCCCCAAATCTGAAGCTTGAAGGCTGCACCTAAACACCTACTTTATCTCTCAATCAGTCTCAAATATAAAAAAAACTTCAGAAACTCAAGGACGGACCTAGAGTCCCCAAAAGGAATTAGTTAAACGGCCTTCAAAGTCTGTAACAACAGAGAAGAGGAGGTGGCCAAGACTGAGGAGTCCAGGTACTTTCAGGGACAGAGACGAGCTCTACCAGGAAACCAAGACATCTGTCTCTAAAAAAAAAAAAAGTAAACAGATGGGGAATAATGAGGTCATGTTTGTAGACTGTTCCTGCAGGTTGGAAAGATGAAATGTTTTTGAGCATTATGAATAAATAGTTTTATATATTAAAAAAAAAAAAAGGAATGTTTTTGAGGAGAAAGTATAAACAGAAAGGAGAAGGGAGATTGAGCAGGAGTCAGCTCAGGTAAAGGGCTTTTATTATTCTTATCTGTACAGCTGAAACGGGCAGGGAGCCCAGAGTACTGCCCAGGGCTCTCTAGTTGAGTCAGGATTATGGATCAGGATTATGGGTAGAGTGTCTCCAGAGGTCTGGCCTTGAGGCAGTCCAGGAATCTGGGGGAGGAGATTGCTGGTTTGTGACCTGATTTTCTTTCTTTTTTTCTGAGGCAGAGTCTCACGCTGTCACCCTGGGGAGAGTACTGTAGCATCATAGCTCACAGCAACCTCCAACTCTGGGGCTCAAGAGAGCCTCTTGCCTCAGTTTCCCTGTTTTTAGTAAAGATAGGGTCTTGCTTTTTTTTTTTTTGAGACAGAGCCTCAAGCTGTCACCCTTGGTAGAGTGCCATTGTGTCACAGCTCATAGCAACCTCCAATTCCTGGGCTTAGGCAATGCTCTTGCCTCAGCCTCCCACGAGTAGTTTAGCTGGGACTATAGGTGCCCGGCACAACCCCCGGCTATTTTTTTTTTTTTTTTGAGACAGAGCCTCAAGTTGTCCCCCTGGGTAGAGTGCTGTGTCATCATAGCTCACAGCAACCTCCAACTCCTGGGCCCAAGTGATTCTTCTGCCTCCGACTCCCAAGTAGCTGGGACTACAGGCACCTGCCACAACACCCAGCTATTTTTTGGTTGCAGCTGTCATTGTTGTTTGGCGGGCCCAGGCTGGATTTGAACCTGCCAGCTCAGGTGTATGTGGCTGGTGCCTTACCCGCTTGAGCCACAGGCGCCAAACCACATCCAGCTATTTTTTTGTTGTTGTTGCAGGTTGCTGCAAGAGAATCACCTGAGCTGCACTTGTTGTGCAGCTGGCCCAGGCCGGGTTTGAACCCACCAGCGAAACCGCCAGCCTCCGTGTGTGGCCATAACCACTGTACTATGGGCCAGGGTCTTGCTTTTTGCTCAGGCTGACCTTGAACCCGTGAGTTCTGGGATTGAGTGCCATAGAGTCAGTCATAGCTCACAGCAACCTCAAACTCCTGGGTTTGAGGATCCTCTTGTCTGGACAGGCACGGTGGCTCACGTCCATAATCCCAGCACTTGGGAGGCTGAGGTGGATTGTCTGAGCTCACATGTTCAAGACCAGCCTCAGCCAGAGCAAGATTCCCTCCCACCCACCCCCCATCCCCGTCTCTAAAAAATAATTAGGGGTTGTGGCGGGTGCCTATAGTCCTAACTACTTTGGGAGGCTGAGGCAAGAGAATCAAAAAGGTGACCAAGTGAGACTCTGTCTCAAAAAAAAAAAAAAGGATCCTCTTGTCTCTGCCTCCTGAGTAGTTGGAACTATAGCCACCCACCATAATGACCTGCTAGTTTTTCTGTTTGTAGAGAAGATGTCTCACTTTGCTCAGGCTAGTCTTGAATTCCTGGGATTACAGGTATGAGCCACCACGCCCAGCCCTAATGTTCACCTTTAGTGAGTGGAGCACAGCTCTGGCTGCATATCACAGGTGACCATGTGGTCACCCAGACATCAAAAGTTTCTCATCTCCAATCTTTTTATCCTTTATTTCCCCAAACCATGTGTTCCTGTGAGCCAGGGCAATTCTAGCAAATCTTGACACCAGATATACAGATTTTCCCCATACCAAGCAGATCTTTTTTTTTTGGGGGGGGGGGGGCGGGAGGGCTAACATCTGCCCATGACATAGCCAACCCACTTTATTCTTTTTTTTTTTTTTTTTTTTTTTTACAGACAGAGTCTCAATTTGTCACCCTCAGTAGAGAGCTGTGGCATCAAACAGCACATAGCAAACAAAAAATCCTGG
>CAUYPK010101331.1:0-10385 GCA_963574355.1 Loris lydekkerianus | reverse complement strand
TGGTATAGTTGGGTTATAGCCTTCATGTGAAAGCTATAGTTTACCTTCATAGTAGGGCTGAGTACATTGGGTACTTTTTCTTCCATTCCTGGGATACTTTGCTAAGGAGAATATGTTCCAGCTCCATCCATGTAAACATTTACTTACTGTGTTCTTGGCAGTGCAGAAGCTTTTTACTTTGATCAGATCCCAGTAATGTACTTTTGGTATTGCTTTAATTGCCCTGGGGGTCCTCCTCAGAAAGTATTCTCCCAGGCCAATTTCTTCAAGTGTTTCCCCTTCACTCTTTACAAGAATATTTATGGTTTTATGTCTTAATCTTTAAGTTTTTTATCCAGTGAGAGTAAATTTTTGTTAGAGGTGAAAAGTGTGGGTACTGTCTTCTACAAGTCACCAGCAAATTCACCCAGCACCATTTGTTAAATAGCGAGTTTTTCCCCTAATTTAAGTTTTTTATGGGCTTACTGAAGATCAAATGATGATAAATGTCTAGATTCATCTCTTGGCTCTCAATTCTGTTCCATACATCTACCTCTCGATTTTTGTGCCAATACCATGCTGTTTTGATCACTATAGATTTATAGTATAGTCTGAAGTCTGGTAGCGTGATCCCACCTGATTTGTTTTTATTTCTAAGTAATGTCTTGGCTATTCAAGGCTTTTTTGTTTCCAAATTAAATGAAGTACAAGTTTTTTTCAGATCTTTAAAGTATGACAGAGGTGCTTTAATGGGAATTGCATTAAATCTGTAGATTGCATTGGGTAATATGGACATTTTAACAATATTGATTCTTCCCAGTCATGAGCATGGTATGTTTTTCCAATTGTTGAAATCTTTGGCTATTTCTTTTCCCAGAGTTTCATAGTTCTCTGTATAGAGATCTTTCATGTCCTTTATTAGGTACACTCCAGATATTTCATTTTCTTTGGTACTACTGTAAAGAGAATAGAGTCCTACATTGGTTTTTCAGCTTTACTGTTGTTGGTATATATGAATGCTACTGATTTTTGAGTATTGATTTTGTAGCCTGAGATGCTTCTGTATTCCTTGGTCACGTTCTAAGAGTTGTGGTTGAGTCCCTGGGGTTTTCCTGATATGTGATCATATCATCTGCAAAAAGTGAAAGTTTGGTCTCCTCTGACGCTATACGGATACCCTTGACCACCTTCTCTTACCTGATTGCAATGGTTAAGACTTTCATTACAATGTTAAAACGCAGTGGAGATAGTGGGCAACCTTGTCTAGTTTCTGATCTGAGTGGAAATATTTTCAATTCTACTCCATTCAACATAATATTGGCTGTATGTTTGCTGTAAATGTCTTCTATATGTTTAGGAAAATCCCTTCTATACCTATTTTCTTAAGTGTTCTGATCATAAAAGGATGCTGGATATTATCAAAAGATTTTTCTGCATCAATTGAAAGAATCATATGGTCTTTGTTTTTTATTTTGTTTATGTGATGTATTATATTTATTGGTTTACATGTATTGAACCAGCTTTGAGAGTCTGGGATAAAAGCCTCTTGGTCGTGGTGTATAATCTGTTTGATGTGTTGCTGCATTCTGTTGGCTAGGATCTTATTGAACGTTTTTGCATCAATGTTCATTAGAGATATTGGTCTATAATTATTTTTTCTTTTTGGGCCTTTTCCTGGTTTGGGGATCAGGGTGATGTTAGCTTCATAGAATGTGTTGGCAAGTATTCCTTTTTTTTCTATGTTTTGGAAAAGGTTAAGTAATATGGGTACTAGTTCCCCTTTAAAGGTTTGGTAAAATTCTGATGTGAAGTCATTTAGTCCTGGGCTTTTCCTTTGGGGGTGATTTTGTATAGTTGACGCTATTTCAGAACTTGATATAGGCCTGTTCAACATTTCCACTTATTCCTGGCTATGTCTAGGAAGGTGGCATGATGCCAAGTATTAATCAATTTCCTTCAGATTTTCATATTTCTGGGAATAGAGTTTTTTTGTAATATTAATTGTTTTTGTATTTCTGCAAAGTCTGTGGTTATCTCATCTCTGTCATTTCTGATTAATGAAATTATAGATTTTACTCATTTACCATATATACTCGAGTATAAGCCGAGTTTTTTTGGCACAAAATTTGTGCCAAAAAACCGAACTTGGCTTATACTCGGGTCATACAGGTTATTTGATTTGGTGCGCGCGCAGCACCTAATCAAATGCACATAGTCTCTAGTCGTCTTCTGCCGTCTGCTTGAGGGGGTGGTGCTTCAGCTCAGTCCACAAGTCGCGGATGAGCTGAAGAGGTAGGCTTGATTACCTGTTAAGCTATGGTTTTATGCACTTTATTTAAAGTTTTAAAGTTGTTGCTAGTTTACAGTTTTTCTTTAGCAATAAATATTGAAAAGCATTTAGCCTACTGATTACTCAATTACTGTAATTGTTTTGGGTATATATTTTTATTTTTGAAATTTACCAGTGGCTGCTGCATTTTCCACCTCGGCTTATACTCGAGTCACTAAGTTTTCCCAGTTTTTTTAGGGTAAAATTAAGGGAGTCGGTTTATACTCGGGTCGGCTTATACTCAAGTATATGCGGCATTTCTGGTTAGATTAGCCAAAGATCTATCTTCTTTATTGACCTTTTCAAAAAACCAACCTTTTGATTTATTGATCTGTTTTATAAATCTTTTATTTTCAATTTTGTTTAGTTCTGCTCTAATTTTGGTTATTTCTTTTTTTCTGCTGGGTTTGCGGTTAGAATTTTCTTCCTTTTCCAGTTGATTGAGCTGTCCCATTAAGTTGTTGATTTCCTCTCTTTCCATTCTCTTGAACAAAGCTTGCAACAGTATAAATTTGCCCCTTAGGACTGCCTTTGCAGTATCTCAGAGGTTCTATTAGTTCATGTCTGCATTATCATTTTGCTCCAAAAATTTGGTAATTTCTTTTTTAATCTCTTAGTCATCTTATCTATAATTCAGCTATCATTTAGCATAAGATTATTTAGTTTCCATGTCTTTGTTTTAGTTTGCATATTTCTGTTGTTACTGAGTTCAACTTTCATTCCATGATGGTCGAAGAAGATACATGGAATAAATTTTATTTTTTGAAATTTGCTGAAGTTAGACTTGTGAGCTAAGATGTAATCAATTTTGGAGGATGTTCTATGTGCTGATGAGCAGAATGTGTATTCAGTTTTGTTTGCATGAAATGTTTTATAGATGTGTGTTTCAATGCAATTGTTGAGTGGTAAATTTTAAGTCTAAAATGTCTTTGCTTAGTTTCTTATTGGAGGATATATCCAACACTGCCAAAGGGGTGTTAAAATCTCTGTCTATTATAGTGCTGGAGGAAATCAAGTTGCTCATTTCAGTTAGAGTCTCACTTATAAATTGAGGAGCATTCTGTTTGGGTGCATAAATATTAATAATTAAAATCTCATCATGCTGAGTGTTGTCCTTAACAAATATGAAGTGACTAACTTTACCTTTCCTTATCTTTGTTGGTTTAAAGCCTATTGTATCTGTGAATAATATTGCAACACCTGCTTTTTACTGAATGCCATTTGACTGAATTATAGGTGACTGTCTCTTCAGCCTGAGTCTATATTTATCTTTTAAGGTAAGATGAGATTCTTATATGAAGCAGATATCTGGCCTGAGTTTTTGTATCCAGTCAGTCAACCTGTGCCTCTTTGTAGGGCAATTTAAGCCATTCAGATTAATTGAGAGTAATGATAAACCTGGTATTATATTGGGTATCAAATTTTTTGAAATTCCAGTGGACATTTTTAATCCTTTCACCACTGTGGAAGTTGTGTTTTGATCAAAATTTTCTGAGTGAGTTTACTTTGGTGGGAAATCATTATGGTGGTCATTGTGGAGGATGGGTCTGAGAATATCCTGGAGAGCTGGTTTACTTATGGCAAATTTCTTCAGCATGTGAATATCTTTAAGGTATTTAATTTCTCTATCATAAAGGAAACTCAGGTTAGCTGGATCCAGGATCCAGGGTTGAAACTTGTTTTGTTTTAGGAGATTGAATGTAAATGACTGTTCTCCTCCAGCTTGACAAGTTTCAGCAGAGAGATCTGCAGTCATTCTAATATTCTTCCCCTTGTAGGTTATGGTTTTCTTATGTCTGGCTGCTTGCAGTATTTTCTCCTTCATATTAGCTTTGGCAAAGTTAATTATAATGTGCCTAGGAGATGTTTTATTTAAGTTGAGTCATGCTGTGGTTCTGAAACTGCTAGTTGAATTTTAGAATCACTTGGCATGTCTGGGAAGTTCTCCTTTATTATCTCATGAAGTATAGCATTTGTGCCTTTTGATGCAACTTAATTGCCTTTAGGAATTCATTTTAGGTGAATATTACTTTTTTCTGCATTATCGCAGAACTCTCTGAGAGAATGAGTTGTTTTTGCTCTCCACTTCTCTTCCTCTTTGAGCATTTGGGAGCATTTAAAAGCATTGTCTTAAATGTCAGAAATCCTTTCTTCTTCCTGGTCCATTCTGTTACGGAGGGATTCTACTGTATTTCTCGTATCTTGGAAGGCTGCAACTTCTTTTCTCAATGTATCAAAATATTTGATGTTTTGTCTTTGAATTCATTGAATTCTTGATACAACTTTTGAATTATTCCTAGAATTTCTAATTCCAAGTTTACTTCTATTCTGTTAATCTTATTTGCCATCCAAATTCTAAATTTGATTTCTGACATCTCAGCTTCTGTTTATAAAATCATAACAGATTCCATCTGTTAATGGAATGCTCTGGTGTGGCTGGTTTGTCATTCCTTGGGGAGTCAATCTGTTCTGATTATTTATGTTGCCAGGGTTCTTCCGCTGATGCCATCCTATGATTGTTTTTCACCATTTGGCTAGATGAGCAGTTAAGGTGAAAATGGATTGGGGGATTCTGGTGTTATGGTTGAGGAGCCCTTCACCAAAGAGCAGTGACTAGTAAACTCAGCTTTTCCTCTACAGCTTTGCAATGGACCTGTACAGTATTACAGCCTGAGAGTCTGGAGACCTGCTTGGCATGGTGGAGCTAGGTGGCTGTGTCTTGTATTCAACTGATCTCTGCCCAATCCTAGTGAATCAGCAACTCTGGGTTGAAGACTAAGCTTTGGAGAAATACAAGCAAGCAAGACATCCCACCCTGCACATGCAACACCTGGAAGAGGAAAATCAAACCTTCCCACTACAACAAAACCAGGGTACCACATTGGAGGGTCCTCAGTTGATTTGTTCAATTCAAGAGTTCCAAATCAATTGTCCCAATCAGCACCTACTCTCTAGCTGGAGAGTTCAAAAGATCTTCAGCAAGTAGATAGCAGGAGTCTACTGGTAGCTCGCTCTGGTGCTCTGAGGAGGCAGAAATACCCATTCAGTAGAAGGTTTGGACCAAGGGTTCCGATGCCTCTTTCCCCACCTTGATCCCCCTTTACCACTGGACTCTGGTAACCTAAGTCTCTGGTAACTCTGCCACCAGTCTGTTAACCCAGACTTTGTGGCCCAGTTCTGTCCAAAAAGCAAATGTGCCAGGATTTTGCCCCTGCCAGAATCAAAGTAAAGTCAGTGCCTCCTCCTCTTGGCTATCACCCTTTGCCATCAGCCAGCAGGGGGAGCTTAATTCTGCATCAGGTACTCAATGGCAACTGGAGAATGTTCCACCTGAGCTCAATGTAAACCTGAGGATATCCAGATAGCAAATATATTTCTCCCTCAGCCACTTCACTTTTGCTGCTGGTGTTCTGCAGCTCTGGTATCCGTATAGGGTGAGGTCTGGTTCCCTATGGTAGACCACAGAGTTCCCTCTGACTCTCTAAAATTAGACCCCTGCAGGATTGCTCTATAATGCTGATGTTGGGTGGGAGGTGTCCCCATTTGGGTTCACTCAACTTAGCAGTTCCCAAGTCTCCACCCATCGTGTGGAGACCCAAGCCTCAGCCACCTGGTGAGATACACTTTCTTAGAGCCAAAGCAGACAACTTCCCCTCTGTGTCTTTCTGTACTGTTACCAGATTCATAGATACAGCATAGCTGCACTGCCACAGACTATGCAATGCCCAGCCCTAGCCAAGAAGTGCAGACATTCTGGTCTCTGCAGGGGTTGGACTTCTAGACCACTAGGCAAGGGGGGAAGTATAAACTGGAGTTCAACATGGCAGGGAAAATATTTTTTCAAACTTCCTGACATACAAGGGAATTCCCAGGCTCACAGAAGGGACTTTCAGGAGAAGGAGTCCCAGCTTCCAGCAAGTTGCTCTGGTGGGGTGAGAGAAGAGAAACTCAGTTCACCACTCACTATTAGAGATCCCACAGCAAGCAAGAAACTCTCTTGGGGGACTGGATGGATACACGTCCTCGTTGGGATGAGTTCTGTACCTGAAATTTGTTTCTTTGGAGTTGTAACTGGCCTCAGGAGAGAAGATGTGCAATTATCTATCTCTTTTCTCAGCTTGGCTCCCACCCTTCAGCTTTGTTGGGTACTTTATGGTCATTATCTCTCCCTCTGGACTGGAGCTTCTGTTGAAAGCTGGCTCCAGTCAGCCATCATCCTCCACTCTGCCTTGTTCTTATTGAATGTAAAAATTGAAGTTAGGGAAAATAGCCAACCCGAGGATTTATCAAAGCACAAGACACGTTGTTCAAACAAAGCAATCAAATAAACAAACAAAAGAGCCACCAGACACACAAGCACACAGATTCACAATTAGAAACAAATAAACTAACAGACAAAAAATAAAACAAAATAAAAATAATAATAATAAAACAATAATAAAAAAAATAAAAAAGAAAAAACTCTAGTAGCTTGATGTAAGCATTCTCAGCAACCATGAGAAGGGAGGAAGAGGAAAAGGAAAAAAAAATAGTATTAATTATAATTTTAAAAAATTAACGGTACCTCCTACAAGAAAAGGATAAATGCAAAAGGCAAAAAGAACAAGCAAAGAAAAAAAGAGAGAAAAAAATTTAAAAAGGCAAAAATATACACATATATGAAACATATGATAAATATATATGAAACATGATTATATATATATATATATATATATATATGAAAAATATCTTTTATATATATATATATATATATATATATATATATATATATATATATATATAACATCTATATAACCACGGTTGTGGTAGCAGACTCATACCTGATTTATGGTTTACACTGGGTTTTTTTTGTTTTTTGTTTTTTGTTTTGTGGTTTTCTGGCGACCCCCTTGGTGCTGAGACCCCACCGAGTTGTTAATTCCACTGATTTCAAAACAAATCTTCACAGGCAGGTTTCACAAATTCTCCCTACAACAGTTCCCATGAAGCGCGGGGTATCCTGGCCCTGCTTTGGGTGCATAATGGCTGCCTGCAGGTAAGACTCAAATTGTCGCACCTGGCCCTTGTGAAAAGGTGCCTGTGTCCGAAATTTCAAAATATGTCTAACTGGTGTCTAGCCCCAGCTGTGCCACTCCAGACGGCACCCCTGTCTGACCGCCAACTTCCACTCAGGAGTCCACGCTTCACCAATTTTTCCACACAACACCTAGTTTCACCCAAAACTGGGAATTGTAATCTTCTGTGGGGGGAGGGGCTGGTTACCACCACCGCTACCCACAGCGGCACAGAGATTTTTCTGCCAGTCTCTGCAGTTCTGAATTAGACTTCGAGTGGAGAAACCTACCACTTTGCTGCACACCCCGAACTGCCTGTCTGCACCAATATTCCCCACTGGGAATGATCTAGCCCACTCACTCTCACCTGTTGTTCTAGGAGAGCTGAGCTAAATGTCTATCCCATTAGCCATCATGCTCCCTCCAGTGGAATTCTTTTGCCAGTCATTGACAAAGTATGCTGTTTGAATGGTTTGATGAATGGCTACTCCATTAGTGGCCACAGTGGCTGTCACTGCTATCAGTCCCATAAGGACTGCTATTAATATTAATGTGAAAACAAATCCTTTAGACCTTCTCAAAATAGATTTGAGCATGTCAATAATAATATGAGTAGAGGGAGAAGTTTTCCAGAGGCATTGGAAATGCACAAGCACCCAACAGCCTTCCCAACATCTGACTAATAAAGTATTAACATTTGAATTAAAAGTGTTAATTAGTAGGATGTAATCACTCCAATTTGTACGAATAATCAACACATTGAATCCCACAAAGGCATAAATGTACTCATGATCTATGTATATATGACTTAATAATAAAATAAAATGAAATAAAATAAAATAAAATAAAATACAATAAAATACAATACAATACAATACAATACAATACAATACAATACAATACAATAAAAGTGGAGTTTAGGCCAGTATGGTGGCTCATGCCTGTAATCCTAGCACTTTGGGAGGCTGAGATGAGTGGATTACTGGAGCTCAGATATTAAAGACCAGCCTGAGCAAGAGAGAGACTCCATCTCTAAAAAAAATAGCCAGGAGTTGTGGTGGGCACCTGTAGTCCAAGCTACTTGGGAGCCTGAGACCAGAGAATCATTCAAACCCAGGATTTTGAGGTATCTGTGAGCTATGATGCCACAGCAGCCAACAAGGGGCAGCCTAGTGAGACTCTGTCTCAAAAAAAAAAAAAAAAAGTAGAGTTTATACATGTAAACGAATGGCAATCTTTATAGCTTATGATCTGAGATTCAGGAAGAATATCTAATTTTCTGGCAATAAGCATGTATAGGTGTTTAACACCAGCAAGTAAGAGGATCTCATAATCAGCTTTGAGATATTCTTCATATAGAGTGAGATCCATATTTGGAATAGAGCGTAGTATTATGGCCTTTTCATACTCTCAGTTCGGAAATTGTCATTGCTAACTTCCATAACACAGAATGTTCTGACCCTAGATGCAGATGCAACATTTTTGGTATCAGGGTGGCCAAACTGGGTTATTCCACTTAGTTAGGAAGAAAAAGGTACATCAAAGGAAACATGGGTGAGGAGAGGCATGAGGCCTATAAATCATAATGATAGGTTCCTCCTCACACATTTCTTGCCTAGAAGAATTTTGTGATAGATAACTTCTAGGGTCCCAATCTATGATAAAATCAAGTTGATCCTTGGTGATTATCATAGCCCATGCTATTACCACAATCATGCCATTCCATGTTATGCAAGTGAATAGTATCACCAGGCACTTTAGCAGAGCAGGGTTTCAGTTCCCTAATTCTATTACTAAAATTCTTTAAAGGATAAGCATATCTTTCTTTAGCAGGGTTATATTTGTCACTTAGGTAATTTAAAGAAAGACCAGAGACAACATAGAAACTTTTATAAGTGTCATTAGAGTAAGCAGGGTTTTCAATTCTCCATGCCTGAGTGCCCATGGCTAGGCAGCCTTTAAAAGCGCTATGTCAAATAGGAAGGTACTTATAACCTAGGCTTACATTAATTTTCACACTCTTTTACTTGATGTGTGGTGTAGTGGTCATCAATAGGACAAGGCATGAAAGTGCTGTCATTCGAATAAACTAAAACAACTGACTCTACCCATGAAATGGGTCTTTAATGGTGGAAAATTCGCAATAAGTGAAATTTGTGAGACTGGTGAGAACTAAAAAATTTGTGAATGCAGTGGTGGGCACTACAACTAAAGGTGTATTCACCACTACCGCCAGTACCTCCAGGAACCCAAGAATATAATTTTCTGGAGTCTGGACCTGGGTCTTATACAGGTACATTTGGGTCTGGTTGGCCAAAGCCTTGATTTCTCCTTAAGTTGGGGGTTGGGAACCACAGTTCTTCATCTTTTTTAAAAAAATATTTTTGAAGAGAAAGTGTCTCACTTTGTCATCCTTGGTAGAGTGCCATACTGTCACAGCTCATAGCAACCTCCAGCTCTTGGGCTTAGGTGATTCTCTTGCCTCAGCCTCCTGATTACCTAGGACTACAGGCACCTGCCTCAACGCCCAGCTATTTTGTTGTTGTTGCAGTTCGGCTGGGGCTGGGTTCCAACCCACAACTCTCGGTATATGGGACCAGTGCCCTACTCACTGAGCTACAGGTGCCACCTGAGAACCACAGGTATTCTTCAGGAAAGTGGCCATTATTCTCTGCAGTGTTTTTACATTTTGTATTTTTGTATTTTTTTAATTGTTAAATCATAGCTGTGTACATTAGTGCAATTGCCTGTACACATTCTAAGATGCACCATAGATGTGGCCCCACCCATTACCTCTTTCCACCAAAACACCCCCCCTTCCTTCCCCTTCCTTGGCCCTTTCCCCATAGTCTTGTGCTATAGTTGGGTTATAGCCTTCATGAGAAAGCTATAATTTAGCTTTATAGTAGGGCTGAGTACATTGGATACTTTTTCTTCCATTCCTGAGATACTTTGCTAAGAAGAATATGTTCCAGCTCCATCCATGTAAACATGAAAGAGGTAAAGTCTCCATCTTTCTTTAA
>CAUYPK010101329.1:0-83366 GCA_963574355.1 Loris lydekkerianus | reverse complement strand
ACAAATGAGGAAACTAAGGCATTGGGAAGTTAAAGAAATTGCCCCCTATGGGGAAAGGGCCAAGGAGTGAAAGGAAGGGGGGAGGTTTTGGTGAAGGGAGGGTAATGGGTGGGGCCACACCTACGGTGCATCTTAGAATGGTTACAGGTGATTGCACTAATGTACACAGCTATGATTTAACGATTAAAAAAAAAAGATTGTAGGTTCTAGAACACAAAAGGAGGGTGCTTACTTTCTATTACGAAACCAGAAGGAAATAGCAAAGAGGATAAATGTGGTAAACTGTTAAGAACAGGAGTAGAGAGTTTAAATTTCTCATGGTGTACTACGTTTGCTCTGAGAATTTAAGAGGTAAGACCAAGGGGCAAGGAATTGAAGGGCAGGATTACTAGATTGACTTAAAGAACTATATAAGTTTTAATATTTGAATATAATAAATTTTGGTGACTATAGTTTCTAATCCACAAGTTTCTTCATAAGAGAAATAAAATAGCCCTAAATACAAAGGAATGGGAGCTCTCTTCCAAGCAGTTTTTGAAGCCAGCTCTTCAGAGGGTAAAATTTCAGTCCAAAGCTTTTCTGGGAGAAATAAAATTTTAAAAACAAGTGGGAGTTAAACAAAGGGAGTAGTAGGTGTGTGCAATCCGAAACCAGATTTGGGGTTCAAGGATTAACACAGTAACAGAAAAATTTCCTCCAACTTCCACCCTATTATCATTTTCATTTGTTTGGGGGCAGCCTTTGTGGCAGATCTTCTATGCCCTTAGAAAGGAAATTCATAATCCAAGTCAATTTCCAGAAGCTTTTGTTCCAGTAACCCTTCTGAATCATACACCTGGTTCTCCAATATTACTAATCAGCCATTTAAAAAAATCTTTAGAGATAAAAGAAGCTTTTGTGGCTCATTGTACACTAACCCTGACTTCATCTCTACTCCACAAACAGCACATACATCAGATCAGTTTTATAAGTATTCTAGGAAATGTGTGAGATAGGCCTGAATACGAAGATGGAGTCATTTTGAAAGTCACTGTTCCAAAAAAGAAAAATCTAACTGAAGTAAGTTGATCCCAAGTGAGTTTTGGCTCATGCTATCAGCCTTCCCTCTCCAACAGGCTCAGCACGCCATACATTATTCACGTGTGTTGATGAGTTATTTTAGTTGTCATGATGAGATGCTGGCTCCTGTGCCATGTCCAGCTCATCCCCAATTTATTCTAACAAGAGAGCGCTCTTACCCTGGATAGGGCACGCGGTCCCTGGAGAGATTTTTCTCTAATGTAAGTAAAAGCCCATCTAGAAAGCTGCCTGGGGCGGGAGTCTCCCTTTTCGGTTTCGCGGAGCCGGCTGACGGCGCTGCTAGCATTGGCCACAGGGTGGCGCCCGCCGCGCTCCGAAGGCGCAGCTCGCGGGGCCGCCGAATCCCGCGCTGCGGCAGCGGGGAGGGCGCGGCCGCGAGAGGGAGCCAGTCCTCGCCCGGTCATTCTACCCACGTGAGCAGCGAGACCCAAAGGAGGTAAGTGACCCAGCCCCAACGCCACCACTGGTCTGGTAGAGACAGACTCAAGGCCGTGTCTCTTCACTGTCAAACTCAAGTTCAGTCCCGCAAAGTGCAGTGGCTTTCAAACCGAAAGCAACACAGGAAAACGCGTTTTCTCCTAACAAAACTTTACAAACGGGGAGGGGGAGAGAGGAGGGGCAGGGGTGCTCCTTCCTGAAGGGCAGTGCAAGGGACTGTGGCACACCTCCTGGACGCGGGACGCAGCTACATCAGGGACTTCACCCAACAAACATTGTAACCTAATCGTTTGTACCCTTATACTAACCCGAAATAAAAAAGAAAAAGGAAATAAAAATTTTCAACAATTACCTGGGGGGAAAAAATCCTTTACAAACGAAATATACTTCTTCCACTACCCCCACCCACCACCCCATGTCTAGACAAATGAGAATGGAGTCAATGGAGTCGCTCTGATGGAAGGATTTGTCCTGCAGCAGGGCTGACAAATCACCAGGCTCCGCGGAGAAGTTTGAAAATGATTGATGGGTGGACGCGACGGGCTGGGGGCTGGGGGTCCTTGCACTTGTCCTGTGGCCTTTCTCCCTCCCCTGCTGTATTTCCTTCTCCTTCTCAGCCACTAAACCCCCGCTGGGACCTTCACCTGCAGTCCTCCCCGACTCCTCAGGTTACCAGCCCCCACCTGGGCCAAAGGACAACCATTTAGCCACTTCAGGGGAGCCCTTGGAATTCTCAGGCCCTGCACCCTCTGCCCACCCCCCTGGCTAAAGCCTCATTACCTTGGTTTCCTGCTGCTGAGTTCTACCAAGAGAATCAAATACTCACTAGTTGCTTCTGCTACAAAATTACTGGTTTTCAGCTTTGACTGGGCCACTAACACCTCCAAAGGCCCCTTTGCAGCTCTGTGGGATTTCTTTCTACCCGCCCTACAGAGGTGGCCCAGCCAAGCAAGCCCTGTCCTTTGCCTCCATCACTGTTAACACAAAACTGAGTCCTTACTGCCTGGTGGATATTGTTCTAAAAACATTATAGGTACTAGCTCATTTTATCCTTCACAACTGCCCCACAGGACAGAATCCCCAGTGTACGGGGGAGACTCTGAAGCACAGAAATCAAAGAACTAAGAGATGGCAGAACTCAAATGTGAGCCTAGAATTCTGGCAAAGCCTGTGTTCTTAGTCACCGGTGCTGTGTGGCCTCTGATGACTACGGCCACAGCTCTGCTTAGAAAACAGAAGCTAAGGGGCGGTACCTGTGGCTCAAAGGAGTAGGGCACCAGCCCCATATGCCAGAGGTGGTGGGTTTAAACCCAGCTCCGGCCAAAAACTGCAAAAAAAAAAAAAAAGAAAGAAAAAAAAGAAAGAAAGTTAAGAAAAGAAAAGAAAACAGAAGCTTCCAGGCTTCTGGTCCCTCTGTTTCCATCCCTGCTGCCTGATGATTTAACTGCTGTGTCCACCCATCCTCCCTTTCAGCCATAATTTCCCATCCACTTTCTCCAGTGCCGGGAGGACTTGCTCAGCACCGACGCTCCCTTCCCCTCTCCTGAAACTGCTCTATGAAGGGTTCTGCTTGTTTTCGAGACCCAGTGGTGGCTCCCTGGTGCTCTTTCCTCTCACGCTCAGAGGCGCTCCTTTACTGTTGGCCATCTCCCTCACCTGTAGCCTGTGTGATGCCAGTCTCCTCCAATCTTCTCCTGCTTCTGACATGAACATTCTCTCTTGCATAATTTTTTTTTTTTTTTTTGAGGCAGGGTCTTTCTCATTGGCCCAGGTTAGCAGTAGGCACAGAGTAATACCCTGTCTCAAAAACAAAAAAAGTTTCCAAAACGATAAAGTTAGAATATCCACTGAGTTTGTCCCCAGCTTCTCTGAAAAAGCTTTAGCAGAAGCACCTGCAGCTCCCAGAACTAGTCCTCACAAGCTTCTGTCCATCCTCCCCGCTTCCTTGCCATTGGCCTTCAGCCAGGTGACTAGTTCTAGCCAACGGAAAGTAGCAGGGTGACATGTGTCACCTCCAGAATGAAGCAGTTAAGGGCCAGTGTGCCTCCGCCATCGCTCCCTTTCCCTGCCAAGGTGACCTTCTGGAAACGGGGATCACATAACGCAGGAAACCTGGATGCCCAGCCACTGCCAGCAGACAAGCCCAGCCATCCTGCCTTGGACCTTCTGTGGGAAATACACATCATATTTTAAGCCACTGAGATTTGAGGATTTGTTACCATAACAGAGCCAGGCCTATGCTGGACAACACAGTGAATAGCCTAAAGAGGATAACGTGGGGGTCGTTTTCAGCTTCTCTACTGATTACAAGAGTCCAGTTCTACATAGTATGTGTGACCACTTTTTTTTTTTTTTTTTTTTCATTTTTTTGGCAGTTTTTGGCAGGGACTGGGTTTGAACACACCACCTCCGGTATATGGGGCCGATGCCCTACTTCTTTAAGCCACAGGCGCCGCCCCTGTGTGACCACTTTTTAAAATCCCAGAGCAGCTGTCAGTACATACTAAGAAACCCTAGAGGGCACAATTGAGTTGTGGAAAACTTTGGCCAATATTGGAAATGAAGGAGGGTACGGAATCTTCCAAAAATTAAACAATGCAATGAAAAAAATAGGTAGTGAAAACCATTAGCTTTGAAAACAACTGCTTTTCTTTGTAAATCTGCTGGCTACCTTTCACCATTTAAGATAATTGAATTAAAATAGACTTTACTCTGATTTTAATATAAAATCAATACTGTACTCCAAAACTACATAAAGCAAATAAACTTACAAATAAGAATGCTTACATTGGTGAACTAGTGGGAGTGTTCTCAGCATAAGAGGAGAGTTTGTTTCCAAATGTATTTTCATCTCTCTTTGGATATTCCTGCTTCTGCTGATGACCACCCAGGGAATCCACATGCATTTAAGCTGGGCACTTGAGAAAGCTCCAGTTTCTAAGGTCTTGTTATTATTCAAGGTGACCAGATGTTCTAAACATCAAGCTATGCAGGAAGCTCTCCACCTATTCTAAATGTCATGCTGAGTTCTCAACAGACTTCCCTTTCCTGTTTCCTTTTTCCCCTCTCTCTAATTTTTTTCTTCAAAGTCTATTCAAAGGCTGCTGCCAGAACCATCTTCCTCTATTGTTGTTCTGATGACATCATTCCCTTGCCTAACTCCCCCTGTCTTTAGGTCTCCTGGTCAAAATTTGCCTTCCTTTCCTTGGACTGCCTCTGTGCCTGCCTCTGCCTCATTTTTCTCTTATTTTCTGCATCTTCTCACCAATTGCTACACAAGATTGTCATTTTTGATGTCCCAGCGATGTGCTACTTACTAAAAGAGAAGAGTATTCCTGTTCTACTCTCTCAGACTTCCCCAGGTCTCTTCCAACTGCTTTCGTTAATCTTGTCATTGCTCAAGACTATATTAAGCACTTTCTGCATGCGTTCTACATACTATACAAGGGGGTGTTTTTTAAAAAGTCACAGACATAATCTTTAAATTCAAAATTACCAGAAAGCCATTTACATTGGAGCTTTTAAAAACCAACTGAGGGCCCAGCGCCTGTAGCACAGTGGTTATAGCACCAGCCACATACACTTAAGTTGACGGGTTCAAACCCAGCCCCGGCCAGCTAAAACAACAATGACAACTGCGACAAAAAATAGCCAGGCATTGTGGTGGGCACCTGTAGTCCCAGCTACTTGGGAGGCTGAGGCAAGAGAATCACTTAAGCTCAAGAGTTGGAGGTTCTGTGAGCTGTGATGCCACAGCACTCCACCAAGGACGACATAGTGGGACTCTGTCTCAAAAAAAAAAAAAAACAACAACCTGGGTAGTGCCTGTAGGTCAGTGGGTAGGGCGCTGGCTCCATATACCAAGGGTGGCGGGTTCAAACCCAGTCCCAGCCAAACTGCAACAACAACAACAAAAAAATAGCTGGGCGTTGTGGCGGGTGCCTGTAGTGCCAGCTACTCGGGAGGCTGAGGCAAGAGAATCGCCTAAGCTCAGGAGTTGGAGGTTTCTGTGAGCTGTGATGCCACAGCACTCTACCGAGGACAACAAAGTGAGACTCTGTCTCTACAAAAAAAAAAAAAGAAAAAAACCCTGAGATTTTCTCTCCTTTAGAGACTGAGGAAAGAAATAGCATATCATGCAACAATACATTATAACAACACCACCAGAATGGTAGATTTGGGGTAGTTATTATTATGTTATCACATTGTCAAGATTGTAACGTCAATAGAAAAAGATTTGTGTCTTAAATCGATGTTAGGGATATGAATCCTACACTGAATTACAACTGTTCTCATTTCCACTTCATGCCAATACAAATAGTATTATATACTCCAGATGATAGCTTTTTTTCATGTTAAAGTCCTGAGTTTGACACAACTGTGTCTTTTTTTCTATTGTATCATATTGTGTCCTAGTCAAAAATTGTTTTGAGTGATTGTAAGACAAAACAGTAAACAGTATCATATCAACAGGAAAAAATACACTATAGTAATATAGAAGAAAAGACACAGTTGTGTCAAACTCAGGACTTTAATGTGAAAATAAAGCCGTCATCTGGAGTATACAATACTATTTAGTGAACCAAGCTACCCTAGCATCATTCAGGACTATAATATTAGTTACTGTGATTATATTATAATCTCCTGGTATTGCTGTTCCTGTTGACATAAAATTTTGAGATTTCCACAGAGAAATACTTCTCAAATAATCGCATTTTGAAAATCACTTCATTTGTAACTGTATTATCGTTTTTAAAGACCAAGTAGCTTAGGCTGGAGTGCAACGCCTACTATACCTCAGCGCAGCTTTAAACTCCTGGGCTGGAGTGATCCTCCTGCCTCAGCCTTCGGAGTAGCTGGTTCTGAGCATAACCCTCGGGTTCCCACCACCATGCCCAGCTAATTTTTCTGTTTTTTATAGAGCTGGTCTCTCACTCACTCAGACCTAGTCTCAAGTGATGAAGCATGTCAGTATAAAACTCTGGGATGGTTAATTTCATGGTTAATTTGACTGGGCCATTGGATACCCAGACACTTTGTCAGTATTCTGGGTGTGTCTGTGAGGGTGTTTTGAGTGGATGAGATTAAAATCTGAATAAGTAAACTGAATAAAGCATATTGCTCTATGTGGATGGGCCTCTTCTAATCCTTTAAAGGCCTGAAGAGAACAAAAAGGCTAACCTTTTGAAATAAGAAAGAATCCTCCTACCTGCCTGCCTTCAATGTGAGACAGTGGCTTTCTCCTGCTTTCACTGGCTTCTTTGTTCTCAGGCCTTAGACTCCGCCTGGACTTATACTGGTTGCTGTCCTGGGTCTACAGCTTGCTAACTCACCCTGCAGATGTTAGGACTTCTCAGCCACCATAGTCACATGAACCAATTCCTTATAATAAATGTCTTTCCCCGGGCATGGTGGCACTCACTTGTAATCTTAGCATTCTGGGGTGCCAAGGCAGGTGGATTGTTTGAGCTCAGGAGTTCAAGACTAGCCTGAGCAAGAGCAAGACGCCATCTCTAAAAATAGCCATGTGTTGTGGTGGCACCTGTAGTCCCAGCTACTCTGAGGCTGAGGCAAGAGGATCCTTTGAGCCCAAGAGTTTGAAGTTGCTGTGAGCTATGATGCCAGCGCACTCTACCCAGAGCAACAGAGTGAGACTCTGTCTTTTAAAAAAAAAAAGTCTATGTATGTATCCATCTTACTGGTTCATTTATTCAGGACAACCCTGACTAATACAAGCTTCTTTAGGTTCACCCAAGACATTTTCAAAAAGCCAAGGAGAATGCTATAATATCTTACAGTCCATGTCTGAATAGAGTAAAAACAGATGTTCTATTACAATCATAATGCTATCATCTGCTAGTTCATCGACCTTGAGTAATTCACTGAATCTGAGACCCATTCATTCATTCAACAAATACTTTGCAGAATGCCTTTTCTGTACCAGGCGCTGAAGTTATCAGGGTTGATAAGATAAAACAAAGTCCTTGCCCTTTAAAAAAGTTCAGATAGAGAGCTGGAGGCAGATGATAAAAAAAAAAAAATTCACGTTCAAAGTGTAAGAGTTGTAAATGTTGAATCATCCAGGCCCTTACCTCCTACTCTGCTCCTACACAAGCTCTCTGTTTTGGCACACTGGAGCACTCTATTTCATGCAAATTTAGGACTCAAACTCAAACTCTGCCTATGCTGTCATCTTCCCTTTCTGGAATTGTCTTTCCTGATGGTAACACTGTCTTTTCAAAGCTCTTGTCCACTGCCTCAGCCTACTATGATCTTTCCCTACCTGAAATTCCTAAAGATTTTATTTGTTGTGTTCTTCATTAGCATTTATTAAATACAAGCTACTATTCATCTTTGTATGTAACATTCTATTGTTGAGCTTCTAAAAGTAGAATATGTTCTTTTTCTCATCCAGTACAGTAAGCATGTCTTGAGTAACAATAATGATGTTTTGTTATTGACTCAGTGTGAGAAACTGAGAAATCATTTCAATTCCCTAATTTTTCACATGCTAACCATTGAAGAAAATACTCGATAACTGAGATGTTATGTAAAATATCTTTGGTTTCCAAGTAGAGAAAAAGGACCAAATAAGTTACAAACATAATCTTTATTACTAAGATTAAAAAATCTATTCATGACAAATGTCCAAAAGTACTCCTTCATGTAAGAATTCTAATCTATAATCAAAACTTAACTTCTGGCTCATACCAGTAGCTCAGTGGTGAGGGCACCGGCCACATACACTTAGGCAGGTATGTTTGAACTTGACCCTGGCCTGCTAAACAACAATGACAACTTCAACAAAAAAATAGGCATTGTGGCGGGCACCTATTAGTTCCAGCTACTTGGGAGGCTGAAGCAAGAGAATCGCTTAAGCCCAAGAGTTTGAGGTTGCTGTGAGCTGTGATCCCACAGCACTCTACCAAGGGTGACATATGAGACTCTGTCTCAAAAATAAAAAAAATAACGTAAATTCTAACTTTTGGAAAAGGACTAAGCTATATACTATTTGCAGTTGAAATTTATTAATATATGGTTATAGAACTGAGCTCTGTATGAAAAAGTATAGGGTTGGGAACATGTTCTTAATTTGTGAAGGCAATGGGAAAAAATGGTTAAGAATCAGATTCCTTATAACCGCACAAATGTGAATGTGTGTGTTAACATTGCTAAGCCTTAGTTTCTTCATCCTGAAAATTCATAAAATTTCATTCTCTTTTTGGCTGGCATAACTTAAAAAGTACATTTCTGGCTCGGGGGATTATTATTTTATTAATAACTAAATTTATAGGATTGATTCGAGGGATTAATGAGTTATGATGACATCAAGTACTAGTAATTTGCCTGGCAATTGGAATTATGAAATGAATGACCAGAAAGCTTGTATATGGCTAGTCACACCAAACACTCCACTACAAGTTTCTGTGTTATTCCTACTCAGCTAGAATCTCTTTGTTAAATGTGTTCTCCCTTCAAAATGCCTGTAATCTGATTTTTCCAAAGAAGGTTTTTAAAAGTTGGAAGTTCATCTTTCATTTTATGTTTTATACAAGAGATTTTTCTCTACATAACATACTTTCCTGTGGGAATCATTATCTCGAGCATTCCTCCAAGAATAATATTATAGTTCTTTGTTTTGGGTTATTTTGTTGTTATTTTTTTGAGACAGAGTCTCACTCTGTTGTCCAGGCTTAGAGTGCCATGGCATCATCATAGCTTATAGCAACCTTACACTCTTGAGCTCAAGTGAGCCTCTTGCCTTAGCCTCCCAAGTAACTGGGACTACAGGCAAGTGCCACCATGCCCAGTGAATTTTTCTATTTATGGCACAGACAGGGTCTCACTTTAGCTCAGGCTGGTCTCAAAGTCATAAGCTCAAGCAGTCCTCCCACCTCAGATTTCCAGAGTGCTAGGATGAGCCACCATGCAGTATGTTTTTGTTTGTTTGTTTATTTGTTTGTTTGTTTTTTAATTAAACCCAGTCAGGGGTCTCCCTTCCTTTTTAAATTCCATGTTGAATTAGCAAAATTCTATCTAAGTAGCTACATTGTTCCTAGTCCATTAGGCATTAGTGGTTGGACTTAAATTTAACAACTTACAGTGTAGCATTAAAAAGGAAATAATAGGGTACATTTGCATGTGACTATTATAAATATATAAGTATACAAGATTTGAGCTGAACTGAAGATAAAAGAACAAAAATTCCCTGCAGTTAGACTACATCTTCTAAATGTTCTATAATAATAAATTATAGGTCCCACAACAAATGAAAGCTAAAGAATGGAAATGCTGGACAGCACCTGTGGCTCAAAGGTTAGGGTGCCGGCCCTATATACTGGAGGTGGTGGGTTCAAACCTGACCCCGTTCAAAAACTGCAAAAAAAAAAAAAAAAAAAAAAAAAAAAGAATGGAAATGTCTGCACAGGTATTTTACATTTATTTCAAATCATTATAACAACAGAAAACATACACAATATATGTATATGGTGTATGGAGGTTCATTTGGGGATGGAAGGGATACTTGAGGGCCAAATAGTGGGGAAAATGATCAGGCCTGGCTCACAGAAACTGAGGCATACTTGATTCAGCCTATGTCTCCTAACACCATAGTATTTTAACTGAGTTCCAGTGCCCTCACAGTAAAACCAAACCAAACGAACAAAACCAACTGACTTCATAGATTGTGGTGAAGACTAACAAATGCAGGGCAAGTGTCTGCTGAAGACAGTTCAACAAATGATGGTTTACAATTTCGATCGCCAAGAATTGGAAGCTCCTTGACAAGCAGGGAACACATCAAAAATTTTTGTGTGTCTGTTCAATTACTAGGTGAGTAGGTATGTGTGTGTGCTAATGAATACAGCTGTCATCAAAAAGCAGATAGGAAGACAGAATTTGGTGTTTGTTCTGTTTTTTAATCACGTGGCCTGGTCATCCATCCAAATTCTATTTCTCATGTCTCATGTGCCCTGTTATCATCTTCCTTCCTTGGAAACTAATTAGAACAATTATGATTGGAGGAAAAGCACATGTTTGCGGCCAAATTCAACCAGAGTTGAAGTAATCTTTATATTTAAAAAAAATGAAACAAAGGAATTATAAGAGTTTTATTTTCTTAAGGAAAGATTCTTTAATAGAGAGACTTCTTGTTTTTTCAGTAAAAAGTTTCTGCTATTAATATTTAGCTGAAACTTTGAGCTCCTCAGTAGGCCACGGGTATGAACTGGTTTGATGACTACACCTCCTCCATTCCCTCTCATATTTTCTCTAATACAGTTAATTTCATGTCAACAAAACTCTTTAGTAATTTTTTTTTGGACAATATTCACCATCACCCAAGCACAGCAGCCTTTTCTTTTAATCCCAGTACTTTGGGAGGCCAAGGCAGGAGGATCCCTTGAGGCCAGGAATTCAAGACCAGCTTGAACAACATAGTGAGACCCTGTCACTACAAAAAACAAGCTTAAAAAATGGGGTGGGCATGGTGGTGCACACCTGTAGTTTCATCTACTTGGGAGACTGAGACAGGAGGATCACTGGAGCTGAGGAATGTGCAGCTGCAGTGAGCTATGATGGAGCCACTGTACTCCACCCTTTCTCTCTAAAAAAATAACAACAGTAATAATAACAATATTCACCACTATAAGTACATAATTTTATAATATTAGTAAGTGGAGAAGGGCTAAAAGACTACAGGTCAATTTAAAACTTTTAAAAACTTTATTATCAGGCCGCGCCTGTGGTTCAGTGAGTAGGGCACCAGCCCCATATACCGAGGGTGCAGGGTTCAAACCCAGCCCCCGCCAAACTGCAACAAAAAATAGCTGGGCATTGTGGCAGGTGCCAGTAGTCCAAGATACTTAGGAGGCTGAGGCAAGAGAATCGCCTAAGCCCAGGAGTTGGAGGTCGCTGTGAGCTCTGTGACGCCATGGCACTCTACCGAGGGTGACAAAGTAAAATGCTGGCTCTACCAAAAAAAAAAAAAAAATTTATTGTCAAAATCTAGTTAAGATGGCACAAATAGCTAAGCATGCTAGCTCTAAAATCAAATTATTTGGGCCCAATCCCCAGCTCTACTACTTCTAGCTGCATGATTTTTGTCTTTATTTACTAACTTCTCCTTCCCTCATGTTCCTTATCTATAAAATGAGAAGGATTAAGATAATTATTCTACTTTATACTCCGTCCTGAGGATTGAGTTGATACAGAGAGTTCCAGTATCTGACAAGGCAAGCGTTCAAAGAATGTTATCTGTGGATATGACAAGAGAAAATGAAGATTTTGCTACCACTAAATTGAATAGTGTAAACTGGCTGACTTTTATAGCAGGAACATTATAAATCAGTTAATACAATGGGTTTCAATTTTTTTTTATTTCAGGTTAAAGTGAAGGTATAAATAACTGAGTCACAATATTTGAATTTTGTTAGGTAGAGTCCCTCTTGTAGTTACATCCTGCACCCCAAAGGTGTGCCATACACCCTTACATTGTGCCCATTTAGTGTGAGCACCCCAACTGCCCCCTTCACTTCCCCTCTCCCCAACTTGAATTGAAATGAGTTTTTCTCCTGTGTGGGCATGAATTAGATCCTCTACTGGTTTTTGTTGCCTTGGGTAGAGTGCCATGGTATCATAGCTCACAGCAACCTCTAACTCTTGGGCTCAAGCCATCCTCTTGCCTCAGCCTCTTCAGTAGCTGGGACTACAGGTGCCACCACAATGTCCAGCTATTTTTTTTTTGTTTTTAGTAGAGATGGGTCTCAGTTTTGCTCAGGCTGGTTTCAAACTCCTGAGCTCAGGACAATCCACTGGCCTCCGCCTCCCAGAGCGCTAGGATTAAAGGTGTGAGCCACAGCACCTGGAAATGTTTGACCATAACCCATGGGGGAAAAATATTTTATATCATAACTCAGTATGCACATAAAAGAAAAAAACAAAAGGTTTCTCAAATAGTACTTTGTATATGAAGTGCATCCTGGTACTTTTTTTTCCAGATATTTCTTTGGGTTTCCGCCCCCACTTTTTTATTTTTGAGACACAGTTTCATTTTTTTGCCCTACAGTGCCATGGCCTCATAGCTCACAGCAACCTCAAACTCTTAGGCTCAAGTGATGCTCCTGCCTCAGACTCCCAAGTAGCTGGGACTACAGGAGCCTGCCACAATACCCAGCTATTTTTAAAGACAGAGTCTTACTCTTGCTCAGGCTGGTCTCAAACTCCTGGGCTAAAGCAATCCACCAGCCTCAGCCTCTCAGAGTGCCAGGATTACAGGTGTGAGCCACCACACCCCTCCTTGTTTTATTTTTTAAAAGTTGCTGGCTGCCAACCACTAAATTTGATTTTACCACTTGTTAAGGAATTGCCACCCACAGTTCAAGAAACATTGACCTAATATAATCCTTTCACTTTATATTGGATAAAACTGAAGTCCTAAGAAACTAGGAAAATTGCTTGCTTAAGATTATAGTTACAGGGCGGTACCTGTGGCTCAAAGGAGTAAGGTGCCAGTCCCATATACAGGAGGTGGTGGGTTCAAACCTGGCCCTGGCCAAAAACTGCAAAAAAAAAAAAAAAGATTACAGTTACAAAGGAGCATAAAATTCTGGGACCAGATTTACTTTAATTGAGATATAATTTACATATAGTAAAACTTACCCTTTGAAATGTACAGTTCAGCAGTTTTTAGTTTATTCACAAAACCTATGCAACCATCACCACTATCTAATTTCAGAATATTTTCATCACTCCCAAAATTTTGTACCAACTAGCAATAGAACCAGAATTTATATTTCACTCCCAGTCCAAAGACCTTGTCATAGTCTTATATGGATATTTTCAACTGATTAAATTAAGATAAATAAAGCTTGCTTAATATTTACATGTCTAAATGATCAAATTTACCAAATACTAGCTAGCGCTTTGCATAATTCTGTTCCTTTAACCATCTCAAAGTTTTATGTAAATTTCTGTATTCTTTGAGGTCCCTCCCAAACATATCAGATTCTTGAGGCTACATGGGAAGCATTTAGGAACAAGTCCTACATATTCTAAACAGACTCAGGAAATGCTTTGTTCTTTGGATGTACAACACATCATTTCAAAGGAAATGACACTGGTCATTTTCATAAAGAACATGTGGGACTTTAGAGAAAAGCTTAAACAAGGTGTTTGTTTGGGTGCCTTTTATAAAAGGGGGGTAGTTTTCTATTTTAAAGTTTTCAAATAGAACCCACAACTAGATATCAGGTCCTTAAGAAGCCTAAGGAAAACTGAAATATTCTCCTGGACAAGAGTTCATATAAATTTTAAAACTCACTTACTCACCATAAAATAAACCAATTTTTCCAGCCTATGGTTTTCAAAACATCCACTCCTCAGTCCCTTTGCTTACTTTTTATTTTAACTTGTTGGAATTGATTTTACATAAAATGAGCATGAGTGCCCATTTTCTGCATTATGCCAAAATTACCAGGTCTCCAAAAGAAAAATCTCCAAAGTTCGTCATGTTCCAATTATTTTAATAGCAGCAAGAGAGTTACTTATGTACATTCTGAATCTTCAGTGTACGGGTTGTTGATCCTTTACTATGTAGTAAATGTGGTTTCAATATTCGTAAGGACATATACTTACTCAAATTAATAATCTGAACTCAGGGCACAACTAATTTGAAATGGTTCTCGATTTTTATACTATAAAGAAAGGAAAATAGGCCTGGCACCATGGCTCACACCTATAATCCTGGCGCTCTGGGAGGCCGAGGAAGGTGTATAGCTTGAGCTCAGGAGTTTGAGACCAGCCTAAGCAAGAGTGAGACTCCATATCTAATAATAACCTGGCATTGTGGTGGGTGCCTATAGTCCCAGCTACTTGGGAGGCTGAGGCAAGAGGATTGCTTGAGCCCAAGAGTTTGAGATTGTGAGGTACGAAGCCATGTCACTCTACCCAGGGTGACAGAGTGAGACTCTGTCTCAAAATAAAATAAAATAAAATAAAGCTAGAAGATAATATTTTAAAATAACAGCTAGTTCTAATCAAGTTTTTAACCAAATTAGGTACAAATTATAAAAACTAATTTTATTAGCCTCTAATGAAAATTTCCAAAAGAAACCTATGTATTTTAATGTAAAATTTTGGAGGATATTAATTCCTTTTTTCTTTGTAAAAAAATTCTAACAAAGTCTTTAAAAATCTATTAATATATATACGCCTTAGATTTCAATACAAAGTGTCCTGCCATTTATCTCATTTCTTCTCACTAATAAAGTCATAAGATCTCTTTTAGCATAATAAAGACCAAAATAGACATAATTTATCAAGAGACACACTACGTTTTATAAATAAATGAACTAGCTGATTTTAAAAATAGTAAACCACCTTACCTAGTGTTAGGCTATTATTAACTATTATCACTGACTCATATCACGGGGTTATGGTTACCATGGAAGGCTTAACTACAGTTACACAGACGTGGCAGATTAAAATGTAAACCTTAACTTGACTTAACTTAGATATTTTGTATTTGGTATGGTAATTATTTATGTGGTACACATAAGTCATTTCCCAGATGTTTACTTCCTTGTTTGAAGACCATGGTTTTAGGGAGTTGTCAATGGAAGTTTGACTTGATAGCTGCAAATTACTAACCTCCAGAAAGTATATTTAATATATACTATTTCTTCTACTCTGATACTTCTGAGTTAGCTCCAATCCTTTTAGTGATGTAAAATTGTAACAGAGAAAGAATCTTCTATGAATTTGTAGAATCCATATTGCTTAGCTTTACCTTACTAATTATAAGAGTAACTTACCCATTTTTATTATTCTGGAATTTTGGAAAATGCAGTTTTATGTGATTGTTCAAATGACATTTAAAAATAATTTTTCTGCAATCACAATGACTCTCAGTAGAGTAGGTTTTAGAGCCTCTCCTCTTATTAGTTGTGTATTACTCAAACCACTCTAAGCCTGAGGCATCCCATCTGCAAATGAAGATAATACGACCAATCTCCAGGGCTGCTGTTAGGGCTCAGTGACTGATGAAGTAAAGCACTTGGCATATGGTGAAAGCTCAATGAAAGACACCCATTGCTGCTGCTGTTTATCAATCCTAGTACAGTAGCTCCATTGCCTGATTTATTCATTCATTTATGTGACCAAAAACACATTTTTCATCAAGGAAAGCATGGGTGGATTTTTTTTTTTTTGTTTGTTTGTTTTGAGATAGAGTCTCACTATGTCATGCTTAGTAGAGTACTGTGACGTCACAGCTCACAGCAACCTCAAACTCTTGGGCTTAAGCGATTCTCTTGCCTCAGCCTCTCAAGTAGCTGGGACCACAGGTGCCGCCACAACGCCTGGCTATTTTTTTTGTTGTTATTGTTTAGCTGACCCAAGCCAGGTTTGAACAGGCCAGCCTGGGTGCATGTGGCTGGCGCCCTATCCACTGAGCTATGGGGGCTGCCCAGTTTCTTTCGTTTTTTGAGACAAGGTCTTGCTCTGTCTCTCAGGCTAGAATGCAGGGGCAACATCATAGCTCACAGCAACCTCAAACTCCTGAGCTCAAGTGAACCTCTTGCTTCAGCCTTCTAAGTAGTTGGGACTATAGGTGCTCACCATCATCTCTGGCTAATTTTTTTCTATTTTCTTTAGAGACAGGGCCTTGTTCCTGCTCAGGCGGATCTCAAACTCCTGGCCTCAGGTGATCCTCCAACCTCCGAGATCCTCCCAAAGTTGTAGGATTATAGGCATGAGCCACCCTGCCTGGCCAAAGTATGGGTCTTACGTGAAACATTTGTTGCATATGTGATTCCCTTATAAAGAAGAAAAGTTAAGTAACTATTTCAAGTAATCAACAGACAGCTGTATTCACATACAAGTCAAAGACAAGCAAAAATATTTTGCTAAAGGATTAAATGCATTATGGTTTACATGAAATAATAAGATCTGGTACATCAGTTTTTAAAATCTGCTCAGACACAAATGTAAAACAATGATTTTGCAACTAAAAATGCACAAAGTTTAGCTTTAGAAAGGAGATTAAAAACAAGGTTTTCAAAAGCATGGACTTATGCTAAATACTTTTTTAAAACTCTAGCAATAGCGTTACCTTGCAAAATACTGAATAATAAAAAGTTCCTTACTAGCAACTGTTTATGTTTCATAAACTGATATTAGTTAACTTTAAAGATAAAAGCCTCATTTATAGTTTCTTTTCTAAACATTCAATGCAGGAAAACATTCTAACTTTAACTTCTTGCCTTCAAGCAAAGTTATGTTCTACTTTTCATAACCCATTTGTAAAGACTTCCAGGAAGTAGCAATCTGGTAGCAATTTTAGGAGTGTTTAAACTCAATGTCAGACACTGACATATGTGACTATGCATCAGCTTAATAAATCAGGAAAGTACAGGCCACACACTTGGTAATGGCTATAGGAAGGGCAAATATAGACCTTAGGAGAAAATCACAAGCCTATTAGGGAGATAAATCAAACAGCTTTCAACACATTCTAACTCCAATTTTGGGGTGGCTGATGCCTAGATTCTTGTGTTGACTAGGATTAACTGGAGTGAAGGCTCTAGGAGAAAGAGTACATGCTATGCCATGATCTAAACCCTGTCACTGCCCTGGGCAAGCAAGAGGGACTGACTTGCCAGCTCTGTTCTTGTTTGCCATGTGGCACAAGTCACCTGAGTCTCAGCATTGGGATCCTACTATCTCTTAGCTCCATTCTGATGGTGTACTTGCTTTAGCCTTCCCTGTGAAAACTGGCTCCCCCTCTCCACCCCCATCTCCGCTCTACCTGGGCAATTCACAGCATCTGAGTTTATTGTCAGCTGTACAAATGAGTAGCAGAGACTAAGTAGAGGTTCTTATTTGCAAAGAACAGAAATGGTCCCTAAATAATTTAAGCAGAAAAGGAATTTATTAGAGGAAGCTGAGAATCAACAGGAAAATTAGAGGAGCAGGCTCAGGCAGGAAGCAAGGGAGGCAAGACAGACTCCACGTCCTGCCATGAGAATGGTCTGCTTAGGATAAAGGCACCTAAGTATCAAAGCACTAGATACTTATTGCCTACTGCTGCTGAAGTCTTCTACCCCTGGGACACTCATCTTCTGCCACTTGATTTCTCAACTTCACCATGAACAATCACTAACTATGTCATGTTTGTGTCACTCAAAATTAAACAGTTTGGCCTGGAGCCTGGGCTTAGCAGTACAGATCACAGGTCTACACTCCAGCTATTGGTGGAGAAATAATTTTCAGAGAAGAGAAACTTAAATTAAGCAGGCAACCTTAAAAGGTGTCCTCCTGCCCAGCAAACGCCATGTGAGAGGATTCCAAGTGCTCATCCTGCTTAGAGACTGCCTTGTCAGAACAGTAGGAACCAGGTTTAGAGTATGCGAAGTCTGAAGCTGTGGATAAGGCTGCCTAGGAACCAGCAGGAACCAGGCAGAGTAGGTACCAGGAGCTAGAGCTGAAGTCAGGGACGTTGGCAGAAAATAATAACCCTGGGGCCAAACTGTAGAACTAGAAAGAACTGAAGTCACAGAAATAAAACAAGAGGATCTACCAGAATCAAACAGCAGAGACTGTATTGCCAGAAGGTAGTTCTGGAGATGGAGAGACATACTACGCACAGTGTAAAACTCTAAGATTGTAGACCAGGCAGCCAAGAAGAAATTAAAAGCTAGAGAAAGCAACAAAAGGAAGAAGATGGAGGCAGATTTGCTGAAGTTCATGTAAGATTGTCATTTGTGACATCTATTAATTTTTTTTTTTATTTGTTTTTTTTGCAGTTTTTGGCTGGGGCTGGGTTTGAACCCACCACCTCCGGTATATGGGGCCAGCACCCTACTCCTTTGAGCCACAGGCACCACTTGACATCTATTATTAGGACACTACAATGTCGGCTCGGCGCCTGTGGCTCAAGCGGCTAAGGCACCAGCCACATACACCTGAGCTGGTGGGTTCGAATCTAGCCCAGGCCCGCCAAACAACAACGGCTGCAACCAAAAATTAGCTGGGCGTTGTGGCGGGTGCCTGTAGTCCCAGCTACTTGGGAGGCAGAGGCAGGACAATCACTTGAGCCCAGGAGTTGGAGGTTGCTGTGAGCTGTGATGCCACAGCACTTTACCCAGGGCAACACCTTGAGGCTCGGTCTCAAAAAAAAAAAAAAAAAAAAGACACTACAATGTCCGTTCATTGTAGTACATGTCCTTATATATCTATTGACTCTATTCTCTTAGATGGCCTCTGCCCAAAAGAGGAAAATACAACTATAACACAGGAACTCCAGTCCTTGAGGCAATGAAGACAACAGGAGCGCTGAGAAATTGATGGGTCACTGCACTTCCCCACTGAGCTTGGTATAATAATCAGCTTAACACTTAGGGAGAAATACCTACCTTTTGCCTGAGCCCTCACATCTTTGCTTAGATGGGGCCTCATATGTCTTTGCCAGAAAGCAAGGCTAAGTTGGTGCAGATAACTTCAGGCACCAAGTGGCTGTGAGGAGATCCACTCTTTGAATGGTAGAAGGCATTCTCAGGAGGTGTGGTGGGATAGCTGTGAGAGTAGACAGGGCACGCAACTGAGAAGGGTGGCAGGCTTTCTGCTGTTACTAGGAAGGTGAAATCACCATCATAGCCTCAGCAAAGTGAGCTGCAGCACATTATTGATAGCTAGTAGAATTTATCCTAGACAAAAACATTTCCTGGCAGTTTCAGCAAATCAGTTTCCAGGGTGATAGTGGGAAGGGAGGGGACAGCTCACTTATAACCTTTCAAACTTTCAGCCAGATAATTTTAACCATTGATAACTTAAATCAAAGAAAACATTTAACTTTTATAGGGACCTAACATGTCCCATTAAATTTTGTTAAAACTTTCTCCTTTGGCTCGGTACACTGGTTACCCGGCCAGCCAGATACATGGAGGGTGGTGGGACCTAACAAAAAAATAGCCAGGTGTTGTGTCAGGCACCTATAGTCCCAGCTACTTGGGAGGCTGAGGCAAAAGAATTACTTAAGCCCAAGAGTTTGAGGTTACTGTGAGCTGTGATGGCACCGTACTCTACAGTGGGTGACATAGTAGAACTCTATCTCAAAAGAAAAACAAAACAAAACTTTGTTCTGGCTTTTTCATCTAGTACGCTTTCTCAGGGGTTTTAAGACTTAGATCCCCTCAGTAAGTCAATATAACTTATAATTTGTAGGTGAGATTTTGACACCTTCTCCCTGCTTTTAAAACTCCATACAGAACATCTTCAAAGCTTAAACTGGGGTGAACTAGCATTTTAGAGTTGACTCTCTGAGACTGTGCATTTAGGAAAACAAAAATATTATCTTTAATTTAGAAGTTTAGAAAGATAATAGCTTAAAGAATTTATGTTCTAGTTTTAAGAAAAGCTGAATTTAAATATACCTGAAAACTTCAATGAAATTTTAACAGCTAAATAAATTACTGTTCCAATTACATAATATCTTCTTTTTGTTCATCTGAATGCCTATGCCTACCTCGGGCTCATTTACTGAGCTGAAGAAAAAATTTTCAAACTCTCCTTCATTTCCTTAAGTTCCTAGAATACCAGAATACTGACACGATTTTGCTATTTCGTTATTTGCTGTAGACAATTCAGATTTCGCTAAAAACCGCAAAGGAAACCAACAGTCCCACATAATTTTGATAACCCTACCAAAGAGGAAACACAGAGGGGAAATACTCTGAGAGTCTGGCGGGGCAAAGGTGACTTCAGTAGAAGAGTTTCAAGGTTCAGCCCTTGCAGACCCTGACTAACCCTCTTTACCCCAGTTCCTTCTGCATCCTCGCCCTTCTTCAGCGACTGGCTCCAAGGCTAATTGGAAAGGTGCAGGGATTCTGATGAACACAATTCTAGCTGTGGCTGCTCCACCTTAGGGGCTATAGCCTCAGTTTCCACGGTTGTCGAGCAGGGTAAAGATACCTGTCCCAGCTTCCTCACTGGGACGTTGCCAGAGTCATACAAGAATACGCTGTCCTAACATAAGCCAAAGCCACCATTACTGGGATAATCGCCAACAAGACTCAGCTTCAGTTTCCCTCCAGCAAGGCTGGTTCGACCTACAGTCAACAGGAAGCTCCCGGGGCAGGGACAGGATCTTTGCCTCGGAAGGAGGCCAGACGCAAACGTTTTTGGCCCGCGGTCAGGACGGTGATGAGGGTGTGAGCAACGCCCCCCTGGCTCCCGCGGCGGGGCTGAGATTTTATTACCAACGACAAAGAGTGCGGAAGCACAGTACCGACAAGCCGGCATCCAGCCCCAGAGCTCAGCCCTGTCCTCCCCACAAAAACAAGGCCCCAAAGCCCCGGGCACTACAGCGATCTGGACCGGGGAGAGAGGAAGGCTGAGGGGCAGGGTCGGGGCGCCCCGTTCAAACCCCGCGCCGGCCCGGCCGGCGGCCGACGGTCAGCGGGCCGCTCTCCGGGTGGAGAAGCGCCTCCTCCACACGCCCCTCAGCCCGGGCCGCCCCGGGAATCCGCCTCGGACCCCGCCGCCATGTTGGGTCGGGAGAAGTGACTCGCACCGGCCGCCGACCCGGACCGCGGCAGGACGGCCCGGAGCCCGCGGAGGGCACGCGGCGGGGCGCGGGCGCCGGAAGGCGGGGGGCGCGGGAACCCGGCGGACGCGCGCGAGTTCCGGTGAGCGGGCGGCCGCGCGCAGGTAGCCTCAGCCCCCGCCCCCGCGAGGAGCGTAGGGGCGGGGCCGGGAGCGGAGGAGGAGGGGAGAGGGACGGCCGGGTGGGGAGCCCGGGAATTCCCTCCCCCTGAAGGAACGCGTCCCGGGCCGGCTCTGCGGTGGTCGGTGCCGCCGGGGCCGTGGGACGAGGAGGTGGAGGAGGGAGGGGAGGAAGGGGCCCCCGGGCCTCGCCTCCGCCCGCCGCCCCCTCCCCGCCAGCCCGAGCTGCTGCGGCAGCGACTCATGAGAGCGCGGCCGGAGAGCAGGTAAGGACCCGGAGGGGCCGCGCGGGCGGAGGCGGCTGCCCCCAGCCGGGGCAACGCTAGGCCCCGGCGCCCGGAGGCGCCACCGCTCCCCGCCTCCGTCGCCCGCGAGTCGGGAAGTTGGGGAGAAACTTCTCCCCTCCCCCGGCCCGGCTCGCGCGGCGGGCGTGTCTGCTGCGCGCTACCTGCTCGCCCCCTGACTGCGTCTCCGCTCCGCTCTAACTTGAGGTTTTCGAAGCGTTGGGCCAGCCCCCAGCTCCCCGCGTTCTTAAGGTAATGGGGCCACCCGGTGAGGTGGAGGCTAGGCTTATTTCTGCCCCGACAGCCCGACATAGGGGGCGACAGAAGTGGCCCCCTTCTGTCCTTAGAGGTTGGGGGGTCTGTGTGTCGGCTGACGCCTCTGGCAGCTGTGCTGGGAGAGAGGACGAGGGTGTTTCGGGCGAGTGGGTGAGCCTCTGGCTTCACTTGGTTTGATTGAAAACCGCAACATGTTAAAAGTTTTCCTTTGTTTTGGATTGGGGGTTGGGAAATGTACTATTCAGCGTCCACTTTTACAGTATCATGCCACTCTGCCTCCCTTTTGGTTCCGTTCTCTGTCCATATGTGTTAAAGAAAAATGTGGTTTTAAAGTGTGTTTTTCTTGATAATTGCTTTCAGCCTTTTCTTTATTAGGCAGGGGGACAGAGTTGTTTTAAGAAGCTCTTCGGAAGTCAGGTCCAGTATAGGGACTGCTTTAGTTTTTGTTTTGTAGTGAGTAGAACACAACTTACTCGGTTTGGTTGAATTACATTACGCATAATTAATTGAAACAGGCATGGAATGACATAAGGTCTAATAATTTTTTAAGTTGTTAAAGTAAATAATGAGAAGTCTCTGGTAGAACTACAACTTCATGTGTATGCCATTTACTATTTTAACTCGTGTGTGTTTTCACGTAGATGAGTTCACATGTATATAATATGATTGTAGTGTATTCATTTGCTCATAATTATTAAGTGCCGAAGACATCTCGATAATTTTAACTGTATTTTAAAACATCCTGTTAAGTTTCACTCTAAGGAGATTAGTGCTAAATGTGTACGTGTGACTGTACATTTAAGGCAGAATACGTGGTAAATTTCTGATGCTTGGAACACAGGGAACAGGAAACAGTTTGAGGGGACAGATAATAAAGAAGTGTTTTGTATTAGAAGCCAAGGATCTTGTGCATCACGTATAATTTTCATATACGTTATACTGTAAGAAAGTTTTATTTTACCAAGCCATATACATATACTTTTTTTATTCACAATTATGTGAGACCCATGTCATAGCATAACATTTTTTAAAAAGGAGGATAATTGTATTTTAATATTTAGACATTAGCTAAACCTCAAGGGAGATTTTAAATGCTAATTGACAATTCAAAGGGTCCTAAATTTGAAGAAGACAGTTGCTTTTGATCTGAATTTAAGTTCAAGACAGTTCATATCTGTGAGTCCAGGATAAAAGATAAAAGGGCTCTTTAAAATATATACCCTGCTGTAACCACCATAATGTTATAATAGCTTTAATTTTGCAGTTTTTGCTGACTTCATAAACCACAAAATTGACTCCTTTCTGTTCATCCGAAAGTGAAATTATAGCTTTGACCTATCTTCCTGGGATAGGTGGAATTTGTCTTACAGTTGAAGTATAATACTAATATATGTTCTAAGTTTGCTTTTTTTTTTTTTTTTGAGACAGTCTCACTTTGTGGCCCTTGGTAAAGATGGCGTCATAGCTCACAGCAACCTCAAACTCTTGTGCTCAAGTGATTCTCTTGCCTCAGCCTCCCGAGTAGCTGGGAATACAGGTGCCCAGCTATTTTTTTAGAGATGGGGTCTTGCTCTTGCTCAGGCTGGTCTTGAACTCTTGAGCTCAGGCAATTGGCCCACCTCGGCCTCCCAGAGTGCTAGACTTATTAAATCTTAATTGACATATACTAGCTATTATGTAACTACCTTGAAAATGTTAAAAACTCACTTCCAAATGTACAGTAATTAGAGAATTTTAAAAGCAAAATTCTACATTAAGTTCTACTTGATTTTCTTTAATATGTTAATTTGATAGAAGACATTCGGTTTTACTAATTTTAAATCCTCATCAGCTTGTATAAGTAATCAAAATATGCTTATTGTAGGAATGGATACTGTTCTGTCATCGAATATCATGTTTTTCAGAATATGTAGCATGGTAGTTAAAACTCAATATTCAATTATGGCATAAAGATAGTAGGTCTTGACTTTTACCCATTTTAAGTTTTCTAGAGCAGTAATTCTTTACATCAGTAATTTCAGCCTTAGTTTTTATGTTCTTAAGGATGTCATGAAATTCTCAGAGTAAAATAATTTTTTGTTTAAACTTTATAAAAGATGTATAGCACCGGAAGGAAAAATACGTTTTGTTTCAAAAGAAAGCAAATGACAATGTGGTGTTGGTGGTTCAGAAATGCAGAGAATCATTGCTTTGTGCTGCTTTTCTTGCTTTATGTAATGACTTGCTGTTTGGGTTATTGATGTTGCTTTGTGCTGTTGTAATGTAGAGTTGAAGAAGAGATCACATCTGAGCCAAATTCTTCTATCACAGGACCCATCAGTCATGTTATGAAGTGATGTTTGTGGCTCTGGCTCTGCTGTGTGAATATTTACAGGAAGTTTTAGTAAGATCATCCATTATTGTACAGAGCCCTACGCGGCTTAGGTCACCTTCAGTTCACATTTAAACAGGTTTATGATACAAATACAGGTTCTCTAGCAAGGTACAACTACTCTTCTTTCAAGGGCATAATCTGTTCCTGTAAAAGTATCTCGATGTGTCTTGGTGGTGTGCACGGCAGTTTGTGTATGGTGGTGGTAGGGAATGTATTATCTCTTTTCTTCCTTTCAGCTGCTTCAGTGCCACAATTAGGCTGAGTATTGCTCAGCTGCAGCTGCTGGGTGATTACGAACCATCCAACTCCTGTCTAAACTCAGGCAGATTTAGCAAAAGGAGCTATAGTAACTGTAGAGGGTGAAAAAGAAGAGCCAGTGCTACTGCCAATATCATTTTAACATGTCTGTATGCCAAGGAATTCTTGGCTGCGGCAGCACTACTGTTGTCTTGGAACTAGCAGACTTGATGGCAATCTATCCTGCTTTGGGTTGGGTTTTCTTTTAAGATCTGGAAGCCCACTCCAGCAAAGACAGAGAGTCCTGCAATTTCAGATTATGGGATAATGTACTATTAACGTACAAACGGACTGAATTACAAATCAGAGCCTCAACTCCACCCCATTCCCCAACCTGGGGTAGCAGTGTCCTTCAGTTTCCCTTGCTTGAGTGTATAGTAAGCTAGGAGACTGCAAGTTCCTTGAAGCATATAGCATACATTTCATTCTGCTTTAACCTTTGATCCTTAGAATTGCTGCTGTTACTGTTGTTTGGGGCAGTAGCATTGCTGACATGCAGGTTCTTCGGACTCCCTACTTTCTCCCAGGAAGTGGAAGGCTCTCTTCAATTCCCAGGAAGAGGAATTGTTTCTAGAACTAGCCACACATTGCATATCCTCTGTGAGTACCTGAATTTTGCAGGTAGAAACCTACACTCTTTTCCTTTTGTTCTTTCTTTATTCCTTGCATTTGACAAGATGGACATAAGCAATCGCCAGACACAGTATCAACTCTGTGTGGCAAATCCAAGACTGGAAGATGCCATGGGCAAATTTTGCTGCTTCTGAAATGTTGCTTAATTTATAAATACGCAGAGCAAACAGCGCAGCATCTTGTCCTCTCTTTCACAGCTACTAATTACTGAAAATCTACAGACAATTCCTTTTACTATACTGCTGGCTTTGGAACTTGGTGGTTCAGAATTTAGCTAAGTTGAGATGGGGGTTAGAGAACATGAGAGTAGCAGCAGTCAAACTTGTACGTGTAACTAGAAGGAAGAAAGAAGTACAGGAAGACTGTACACTTTAACATTAACAAGAAATGTTGCCATTGTGGCACTTATTTAGCAAGACATTGGTTTGATGACCTCTTTTTTTGTACTCTCACAAAACCGACCTCAAAGAACACTTTTCCTTGCCTTGTGATTGTTTACCTGTCTGTCTGTTATTCTTGATCTAGTGTTCACTGTAGTGAGGAACTGTTTTATATGCATCTTTGAGAACATCCCCTTGCACAATAAATACTAAGTAAGTATTGAATTGTACTATGTGAGGATGTGGTACTAGGTAAATTTGTGTGACTTCATAGACTTTTTCTGTACACAACAAATATTTTAAGTACACCTCTACTAAAATATTGTAAAACTAGCTTAGTGTTTTGTGTTTTTGCATAGACTGAAGTTAAATAAATTCTTCAGATTTTCTTTTTTCTTTTCTCCTGAGACAAAGTCTCAGTTTGTCACCCTTGGTAGAATGTTGTGACATCATAGCTCACAGCAACCTCAAACTCTTGGGCTCAAGTATTTCTCTTGCCTCAGCCTCCTGAGTAGCTGGGACTACAGGCACCTCTCACAAGCCTGGCTTTTTTTAAAGACAGGTCTCGCTTTGGCTCAGGCTGGTCTTGAACCTGTGAGCTCAGACAGTCCACCTGCCTTGGGCTTCCAAGTGCTGCATCTGGCCTGGATTTTCTGTCAAGGTTTTATTATAGAAGATGATTTTATAAAATATTTCAAACAGTCTTAAAAATGTGAATTCAAAGGTCATTTTGCTATATCTAATATAAACTGGAAACTCTTCACAGTTGAAGTTAAACTAGTCTTTAGTAAGGTTTATTTCAAATAATTTTTTTTTTTTTTTTTTGCTATTTTAATGAATGAAGAAAGTTCAAGTTATGGTAAAGGAAAAAATCCTAGATTTTTAAAAAATGCATTTGCTGGCTCAGTGCCCATAGCACAGTGGTTATGGCACCAGCCACATACATATATAGAGGGTGGCGGGTTCAAACCCAGCCTGGACCAGCTAAACAACAATGACAACTGCAACAAAAAATAGCCAGGCATTGTGATGGGTGCCTGTAGTCCCAGCTACTTGGGAGGCTGAGGCAAGAGAATGGCTTGAGCCCAAGAGTTTGAGGTTGCTGTGACCTGTGATGCAACAGCACTCTACCCAGGGAAACATAGACTCTGTCTCAAAAAAAAAAAAAATGCATTTGCTATTCTGTCATATTAGTAGTGACAGTCATTACAATTATAATTATGATTTATATTCATATATAACCTGGAATAAAAAGAAAAAGAAGTGCTGATTTTGTTTCTATACTAAGTATAAAAATGCATAGTTCATAGGATAGATCTGCAGGGTTACTGGGGGTGAGGGAGGAAAGGACTGACCACTGAAACTTAAGGCTTGTCTGGTTTTCAGTCTCTGTTTCTAGCAACATGTGGACTCTAGATTTTCTTTAGCTGACTTATAAGGATATTCACCTAATTCTTTTTAATTTAAATTTTTATTGTTGGGATTCATTGAGGGTACAAAGAATTCGGTCACACTGATCGTGGCTGCTAGGCAAAATCCCCCCTGCAGTTGTGTCCTACCCCCAAGAGGTGTGCCATACACAATAACCTCCACCCTCTCCCTCCTTCCCTCTCCCTGATCCCTCATTCCCCCCCCCTCCCCTAGTATTAGATCATTTATTGCCTTCTTATTAGAATTGAGTACATTGGATTCTTGCTTCTCCTTTCTTGTGATGCTTTACTAAGGAGAATGTGTTCCACCTCCATCCAGGTTACTACAAAAGATGTAAAGTCTCCATCTTTTTAAATGGCTGAATAGTATTCCATGGTATACAGATACCAAAGCTTCCCAATCCATTCCTGGGTTGGTGGGCATTTAGGTTGTTTCCATGTTTTGGCAACTGTAAATTGAACTGTGGTAAATAGTCTAGTGCAGATGTCCTTGTGATCAAAAGTTTTTCTTCTTCTGGGCATATGCCTAGTTATGGGATTGGAGAATCAAATGGGAGGTCTAATTTGAGTTCTTCGAGGAATCTCCATACTTCCTTCCTAAAAGGTTGTAATACTTTGCAGTTCCAGCACCAGTGTAAAAGAGTTCCCTTCTCTCCGCATCGACGCCACATCTGCAGCTTTGAGACTTTATGATGTGGGGCTGTTCTCCTTGGGGTTAAGTGATATATCAGAGTGGTTTTGATTTGTATTTCTCTGATGATCAGGGATGATGAGCATTTTTTCAGATGTTTGTTAGTTGTTCGTCTGTCTTTGTAGAGAAGAGTCTGTTCGTATTCTTGCCCAGAGGTAGATGGGATTGTGTACTCTTTTTCTGTTGATTAATTTGAGTTCTCTATAGATTGTAATTATCAACTCTTTGTCAGATAGACATCCTGCAAATATCTTTTCCCATTCTGAAGGTTGTCTTTTTGCTTTACTTGTTGTGTCCTTAGCTGTGCAGAAGCTTTTTAACTTAATTAAGTCCCATTTGTTAATTTTCGTTGGTGTTGTGATGGCTGCTGAAGTCTTTGTCATAAAATCTTTTCCCAGTCCAACAGCTTCAAGATTTTTCCCCACACTTTCTTCTAAGATTTTTATTGTTTCGTGTCTTAGGTTTAAGTTTCTTATTCATCTTGAGTCAATTTTTGTAAGGGGGGAAAGGTGTGTGTCGAGCTTCAGTCTTTTACATGTGGTTGTCCAGTTCTTCCAGGACCATTTGTTGAATAGGGATTCATTTCTCCATTGTAAGCTTGTGTTTGGTTTATCAAAGATCAGATGGCAAGTAGAGGCTTGTTTCATCTCTTGGTTTTCTATTCTTTTCCATATGTCTACGTCTCTAATTTTTAAATGTAACTTTTCGTTTCTTAGCATTAAGCAGAAATTGGGGTGAAGTGGAAAAAGCTGGTGGTTTTGTGTATAAGTTAAGACTTAAAATTGTTTCATGGCAAGTTTGTTGATTTCTAACTTTTGTTCTGATATGACTGGTATTTTGCTGATAAGGGTAATTTTTTTAAATGATAGCAATCAGACATTTGGAAAGGAGCAGAGCAGGCAACATGGTGTAATAAGGAAAAGACTAGAAAGTAGAAGACCATCTGGATTTAGTTCTTTCTGAAAGTGAAGAGGTATGTAGCCTTGGTCAATTCAGTAAACTCATTAGGCTCTGTTTGTTTTGTTTTGTTTTTAGATAGAGTCTCACTTTGTCACCCTCAATAGAGTGCTATGGCATCATTGCTCACAGCAACTTCAAACTCTGGAGCTCAAGCAGTTCTTTTGCCTCAGCTTCCTGAGGAGCTGGGAATACCAACGCCTGCAAAAATGCCTGGCTATTTTTAGAGATGGGGTCTGGCTCTCTCACTCAGGCTGGTCTGGAACTGCTGAGTTCACCTGCCTCGGCCTCCCAGAGTGCTAGGATTATAGGTATGAGCCACTGCTCCTGGCTCCCTTTGTGATTTAAAACAAGAAGTAGTTGGGCCAGGTAGTTTCTAATAGTTTTTCAGTCTATACAAATGTGTGCTTCCACTACAGTTTTTATAATACAGTCATACACTGTATAGTGAAGTTTCCATCAGTGTTGGTGATTTCATAAGATTATAATGGAATGGATCTGCCTAGACAGATGTACTATTTTTATCTTTAAAAATGTATTGATTGATTTTTTTATTTTTTTAAGAGACATGGTCTCACTAGTCTCACTCTATCACACAGGCTGGGGTGCAGTGGCACGGTCATAGCTCACTGTAACCTTAAACTCCTGGGTTAAAGTGATTCTCCTGCCACAGTATCCTGAGTAGCTGGTACTACAGGTGTGCACCACCATGCCCAGCTACTTTTTAAATGTTTTGTAGAGATGGGGTCCTGCTTTGTCATGCAGGCTGGTGTTGAACTCTTGGCCACAAGCAATCCTGCTGCCTTGGTCTCCCCTAGTGCTGGGATTACAGGTGGAGCCATGGAGTCACCACCTGGCCATTTTTTAATCTTTCATAGCTTATCTTTACTGTACCTTTTCTCTGTTTACATGTTTAGGTAAATAATACTTAACATTGTGTCAGAAGTGCCTGCTGTACAGGTTTGTAGCCTGGCAGCAATAGGTTATACTGTAGACCCTAGGTGTGCCGTAGGCTGTACCGTCTGGGTTGGTGTAAGTGCACTCTGTGATGGCCGCACAGTGGCGAAATCACCTAACAGTCAATTCTCTGAATGTATTCCTTTTGTTAAGAAATGCATACCTGAATAGACAAAATTTTAAGGAAATGTTTCAGAGTCTAGAATTTGGAATAAAATTACATATTAGCTGGGCATGGTTGCTCATGCTGTAATCTGGGGGGCTGAGATGGATGGATTGCCAGAGCTCAGGAGTTCGAGACCAGCCTAAGCAAGAGTGAGACCCCCATATCTAAAAAAATAATAGCTGAGCATTGTGGTAGGCGCCTGTAGTCCCAGCTCAAACTCTTGAGCCCAAGCATTTGAGGATGCTGTGAGCTATGATGCCACAGTACTCTACTCAGGGTGACAATGTGAGACTGTCGCAAAAAGAAAAAAAAATTAAATATCAGATAACCACAAATTATAATAAAAAGTGACCCATGGACTTGGCATGGAACTTTCTTAAGCAAACACAGTGTTACTCTACTCATTAAGCAAACATTTATTAAACCCATGATGTGACAAATACAATACTGGTTTTGTTGTTACAAAAACGATTAAGGCATGACTACTGCCCTCTAGGAATTCATGGGTATGGTGGAACTGGCTGTGATTATCAGGCTGTTACAAATTTTGTAGCTTGGTAGATTTTTTTAGTGTGATAATCTACTATAATATTTTTGGTTTTAGATGGCATTACGTGTGTGATAACTTTGAATTTGTAATAAATCCCTTTGCATTGGATAGATTTAGCCTCAAGTAAATTGATTCAGTTCTTTGGCAGGAAAATTTATTTAATATTTTTCTAAACATTAGTTCATTACACATGTTTTTGACACCGATATGCAGACTCCACAGCACTTATATAGAAGTTTTGTTATGAGAAAACAAATTTGAAACCAAGGCTTTAAAAAAATTTTCAGACTTTTGCAATAAAATTAGAAAAATAATGACTTAAGTTATAGCAGATAGTTGAGTCAGTTTTTAGATAATCATGGTTATTTGGATGAAAACTTTGCTACATTGTGTCAAGAAAATAGCCTCTATCATTAAAGCTTACATTTATTTATTTTTTTATTTATGTATGTATTTATTTGTGACAAGGCTTCACTCTGCTATACTGGATACAGTACTCACTGCAGTCTTGAGCTCCTGGGCAGAAGTGATTCTTCTGCATCAGCCTTCCCAGTAGCTGGAATTACAGGTCCTGCCACAGTGCCTGGCTATTTTTTTGTTTTTTTAGTGGTGATAGGGTCTCACTCTTGTTCAGGCTGTTCTTAAACTTTTGAGTTCACGTCATCCTCCCACCTCAACCTCCCAGAATGCTAGGATTATAGGAGTAAGCTGCCATACCTGGCCAAAATGTATATATACTTCAAGAAAGGAAAAATTTATTAAAATTATAATACTGAATATATACCAATAATATTTGTTATCTTGTATATTGTGTCTTCTATCTCTTGTAATTGCAGAAGTCAAATTGGTCTGCATTGCCTAGTGGTTCTCCGCGGCATTTCAGCACATGCTGCAGAATGAGAGCCACTTTGTAATTTCCCCTGTCAGCAGGTAGCCATTCCTGCACCTTGCTGGAGACTCATCAGCCATTCAGGACTGCACTGCGATCTAGAGGAAAGTAGTAGTCTTTCATCCCGGCTTGTTCCTGATTCTTACACCCTTCCATACTGGTTTGTTCCTATAAATCATCCTGTTAAACATGAACTCCTCACTCGTGGAAGAAGAGTCTCTTCTAAAGCACCAAGTATAAATTTTATTCGCTACTCTTTTGCCACTGTGTCAAGTTTTGCATTGACAAGAACCACCATAGAAGCCTTTTCTTCTTAGGTTTCCTTTTATTTCTTCAATTGTATCTAAGAATGTGTCCTTTGTCCTCCCTAGTAAGCTGGAGCATTGTTTTCTACTGGGAAAGCTGGCTTGATTTTGTAGCATTATTATCCCATAGAGGATATCTGGAGTACAGCTCCTTCGGAGTCATTCCAGCAGTTCACCATTGCCCATGTCATTGCCTTTATATAAAGGTTGGCAGGTAACTTTTAAAGTGTTGTGCCAACTCTAATGACTTGTGTATCTGCTACTGGAATGTAAGCTTCATATAGGGATGGATCTTTGTTTTGGTTACTAAAGTTAGTCTAGAATAGTGACACATAGTAGGCGCTTACTAAATATTTTTTAATGTAGGAAGGTCCAGAAGTCAGCTGGCAATCTCTGCCTTCCATGGGCATGGAACTTGTGTAATAACCACAGATTTTTTTACTCAAGGCAGACCTAGTGCTAAGCTGGTATTATTAATGCTCAGGATGAATTCAGATAAGCATTCTACTTGAGTCTGCTGGAGAAACTGAGGTTTGATATGTCAGTGACCTGTGAATGTTAAAGAGCAGTACTCAGCTACCCCTAAGGGTAATTAACCCACTTATAATAAGGGGTTTCTATTTCTTTATATCGTAATCTATAAATACATGTCAAGCAACCATGCTTCTTAAAAACTAGCACCTAGCAGTTCTTTTTAATGTTACATTGGCATAAACAATTCATATGGATATATCTGTCAATAGGACTGGAAAAACAGTCCCTGGCCGGGCAGCTATTCCCCGTGAGAATTTCGTATCATAGAAGGAGAGAGTGGATTTTTGAGTAGAGTAACCCAGTAGTTGAAAAGTTAGACATATGTATGGAAATATGTTATTTGGTTGTACAAATATGGTTAGAGTATCTATTTGGAAGGTATGGGCATAAATGATATCTTAATTCAGGCTACAAAAAAAAGCAGAATAATTGTGATGGAAGACTTGACTTATCCTAGTATTTCTGGAAGTTTATTTTTTATAGCAGAGCATCTGATAATTTAATTTTATATTTCAGGTGGCAAAGGAAACTATAAAGGTACTTGCTGTTTTGAACTTAATTAGGACCAATAGAAGAAAAAAGCTCACTATATGCATATCACGATATGCAAATTCTGGAAAGAAGCCTTGGAGATAAGGAGCCATGTTTGGGGGGATTTAAATTAAAAGCAGGAAAAGGCCAGGCGTGGTGGCTCACTGCTGTAATTCTAGCACTTTGGGGAGGCAAGGCAGGCAGGTTGCTTGAGCTCACAGGTTTGAGACTAGTCTGAGCCAGAGTGAGACCTCATCTCTGAAAATAACCAGGTGTAGTCCCAGCTGCTCAGGAGGCCGAGGCAAGAGGATCTCTTGAGCTCAAGAGTTTGATGTTGCTGTGAGCTGTGATAGCACTGCACTCTACTGAGGGTGAAAAAGTGAGATTCTGTCTGCAGAAAAATAAAAAAACTAAAAGTAGGGAAGGCAATTTTGGATTTTAAGGAGGTATATGCCCTAGACTTTAGGACACATTAGAAAACCAGCAGGAGTGTGGTTTAAGATTCAAATGGGAAGTAGTAAAAAGTCTAAAAATGCCCCAAACTTACTGTATGGAAAGCTTAGGAAGCATGCCTAAGGGAAGGGGTCAGAGCAGAACCTGAGTTATATCTACATTCACATAGCACTTCTAGTGACTGGGAGAAGATATTCATTAGCCATGTCAAAGAATTTAGGGTGGTGGCTGATAGAAATTAGGGTGGAGTTAAAGCCCAATCCCCAAGTCAACACCTCTCCTCCTCCTTCACCCCTTGGCTACTTCTGGGGATTTGTTTTTTTGTTTTGTTTTCATGAATACAATGTGTAAGTCATAGGCAGGAACTCATAATAAAGATCAAATATAAAAGAGGGTCATGAACCTCTTAGGATATTTTCAGAAAATGAATAGGATTTTTAGAATGACTGATGTTTAGGAAAAGGAAAAACTAATGACAGTATACTTACAGATAAATTCATAGCTAGACTAAAAAGGGAGGAAATAATTTACAGTTAAGGAAAATTGAAATAATCTTAGATACAGAGAACACCTAGCCTGTTTCCTTTTTTCTTCCAACTTCTGTAACAAGAGGTTGCTCTTTAAATGAGATAAACTAAAAGAATAAGAAAATAGATGGTAGAGAGAGCATCTAGCTTTAAATGATTTCAAGAAGAATTATGTCCCAAAGTTCTGAAAGACATTTATGGTATTCCCAGGGCCCCACCACAAGTGGAGAAATCACACACATCCCAGAAAAATGATTAAACAATGGCTTAATGAATGAATTTTAGTAACAGTCACTTAAAGTTGCATTTGATTTCTGATAGAATTCTAAAACAGTTTGCTGAACGGATATTTGTTATTATTTATAAGCAGTTTGAAATTATAAAGAAATAAATCTTAACAGTCATTTGTCTAGTATTGCTTCTTATTTTATTGTATTTTATTATTTATTTACTTTTTTTTTTTTTTTTTTTGAGACAGTCTCACTCTGTTGCCCTGGGTACAGTGCTGTGGCAGCGTAGCTCCCAGCAGTCTCAAACTCTTGGGCTCAAGCAGTCCTCTTGCTTCAGCCTCCTTAGTAGCTGGGACTATGCGTGCCTTCACAATGCCCACTCCTGCCTTGGCCTTCCAGGGTGCTAGGATTACAGGTGTGAGCCATCTCGCCCAGCCTTACAATGCTTTTTAAATCATTAAACTGTCTTATCTCTGGAGTATTTTGCATATTTGTCATTTGTCAGTGATATTTTCTTTCATTAGTGAGTGGTCAGACCTGATAAGCTTAGCTTCCTTCTAACAATATGGTTGCAGTGATTCTTTTTTCTTTTTTTTTTTTCTTTTTGAGATAGTCTCACTATGTCACCCTCAGAGTGCTGTGGCGTCATAGCTCACAGCAACCTCCACCTCCAATTCTTGGGCTTAAGCAATTCTCTTGCCTCAGCCTCCCATGTAGCTGGGACTACAGGCACTGGCCACAATGTCCAGCTTCCTTTTTTTTTAGTCTCTTTATTTTTCCCATTTACATAATGAAGTCTTCTAATAACATGATAGTTATTGCTTTATCTTTCTGGTGATAAAACCAAAGATATTAAGAGGCCTAAAGCTCTTTTTATATCTAGTCTACCCTTCAAAGCAATTTTGGAATTCTTTTTCTGGAATGGCCATCGTAGCTGTTGTACAAAACCTGACAGTTAAGTTTAGAAACTCATTCTAGATAAAGTGCTATGTATCTCATTGCTGAATATCAGTACTGTCACCAGATGGCCAGGGGTCATCTTCGCAGGTGGCCATAGTGATATTCAGCAGCGAGGCATATAGCACTTTTTCTAGGCTGCGTTTGCGAACTTAGACTGTGTATGTGTGTGTGTATCCCCATCCCCACCACCATTTGAAAGTTAGTTGCGCACATCATGTTTTAGTGCCCTTAAATCCTTCAGTCTGTATTTACTTAAAAAGCAAGGACATTTTAAGTTAAGTTGAAGTTACCCTAAAATTAGGGTGGACCCTACTCTATGACTGGTGTCCTTATGAGAAGAAAATACCACGTGAAAACAGAGATACCCCGGGAGAATGCCTTGTGGCAACAGAGACAGAGATTGGTGAAATGCAGCTGCAAGCCTGCAGCAAACCACGATTGCCAGCTACTGTCAGAGCGAGGAGGAGGCAAGGGAGAATTTTATCCAGTGTTCTAGGGGGAGCCTGGCCCTGCTGACACTTTTAATTTGGACTTCCTACATTTAGAACTATAAAAGAATAAGTTCTCTTCTTTTAAGAATTTTTTTTTTAAACCAATCCTGGGAAACTAAAATATAGTAGTCCATGATCAAAATTTCCCAATTGTTCTAATAATGTCATTTATAACAAAAATACAAACTCCAGGGCGGTGCCTATGGCTCAAAGGGGTGGGGCGCTGGCCCCATATGCCAGAGGTGGCAGGCTCAAACCCAGCCCCAGCCAAAAAAAAAAGTGCAAAACAAGCAAAAAAAAACATTAAAAAAATACAAAATCCAATCTGGAAACACATGTTGCATTTATTTGTCATGTCTCTTTAGTGTTCTTTAATTTGAACAGTTCCTCAGCCCTTCTTTATGTTTCATGACAAACTTGAAAAGTCATACTGCTTGTTTTTTTTGTTTTTTTTTTTTTTTTTTTTTTTTTTTGCAGTTTTTGGCCGGGGCTGTGTTTGAACCCGCCACCTCTGGCATATATATGGGGCTGGTGCCCCACTCCTTTGAGCCAGAGGCACTGCCCCAGACTGCTTGTTTTGTATAATGTATATCAGTGAAGATTTGTCTGATGGTTCCTCATAATTAGAAGTAGATTTGGGTTTGGGGCAGGAATACCACCTAAGGGTATTCTGTCCTTCCTAACACATAGCATATCAGGAGTCACACTGTTAGTCTGTTCTATCAATGGCAATATTAACTTTGATTCCTTAGTTAAGGTGATAGCTGCCAGATTTGTTCACTGTGAAATTAATGCTTTTCTCTTTTTTATTATGTTATAACTGTGGAAACAGTTTTAGCTTCCATTGATGATTGTTGCCTGAATTAATTTTTGCAGTAATAGTTGCAAAATAATACTTTCCTAGCTATCTTATTCTTTCTGTATTTATTGGGATTCAATAAAGAGAGAACTTTTCCCTCTCTCTCATTTGTCTATTATCATAGTGACTACAGAATCCTTCTGGTCAGTAGGTCATAACCTATTAGTGTCACTTTTTGTTTTTTGATCAAATTTATCCTGTGTTTGGCCACTGAGGACCACTTCAAGCTGGCTCCTGTGTGCTTTTGATAGCTCTCAATCATTTATTGCGTACTGTTTTAAGCTGGCTATTTTGGGTATATAAAAAAGCTACTTATTTTTCTGCATGTTTTTGTAACTGCTCCATAGAAATATTGTGTATTATGGTTTTTCAGTTAATTCTCTTAGATTTTTCTATATAAAGAAAAATGAAATGCTAATTATGATGGTCAGTTCATTTCTAATATTTGTTTTAACTTGTTCTCTTGTCTAATTGCATTGTTTAGTATTTTCAGAACAGATTAAATAATTGTTACAAATTTTATACTATTTCTTTTAGTGCCATTAACCTTATAATACCAGGATTGATTAGAACTTTAGCTATAGATATATAATATTATGGAAGAGTCTTGTATCATTAGAGGTTTTGCTTTTTTTTTTGAGACAGTCTCACTTTGTTGCCCTAGGTGTAGTGCCGTTGGTGTCATAGTTCATAGCAACCTCAAACTCTTGTGCTCAAGTGATTCTATAGCCTTAGCCTCCCAAGTAGCTGGGAACTACAATTGCCTGCCACAATGCTCAGCTATTTTTAGAGACAGGGTTGTGTTCTTGTTCAGGCTGGTCTTGAACTCCTGAGTTCGAACAATCCACTTGCCTAGGCCTCCCAGAGTGCTAGGATTACAGGTGTGAGCCACCACACCCAACCTCTGTCTTTTTTTGATTTATTTCTTTTCTTTCCTTTTTTTTTTCTTTCTTTCTTTCTTTCCTTTTCTTTCTTTCTTTCAAAAATGACTTGGGATCTCATTATATTGCCCAGGCTAGAGTTTAGTGGCTATTCTCAGGTGTGATCATGGCACACTACAGCCTCAAACTGCTGACCTCAAGTATCTTTCTGCCTCAGGCCGGGGCAAGTGTGTGCCACTCTGCTTAGCTTCATATTTTTTAATATAATGAATTATTATTATGAATAGACCCTAATAGTAAAGCATTCTTACACTCTTAAGAATAAACTATACTGTTTTAGTAGAAAAGCACAGAACAGTGGTTATGACCACTGTCTAGTATAACAGATAAGCATTTGAAATGTTGCCAGTAATTGAGATATACTATGCATATAAAATACACACTTGATTTTGAAGACCTAGGACAGTAAAAGCTTGTAAAATAACTCCATTTTTTTTTAATGTTGATTGCATATTGAAAAAATGCAAAACTGCAAAAAAAAAGACATCTTATTAAAATTAATTTCACCTGCTGTACCTTTTTAAATTAGCTACTTGAAAATTTAAAATATGTGACTTGTAGCTTGCACATGTTCTTTTTTCTTTTTCTTCTTTTGAGACAGAGTTTTTTTTTTTTACTATGTCCACCTTGGTAGAGAGCTGTGGTGTCACAGCTCATAGCAACCTCAAACTTGGGCTTAAGCCATTCTCTTGCCTCAGCCTCCTGAGTAGCTGGGACCACAGGTGTCCGCCACAGTGCCAGGCTATTTTTTTTTTTTTTTTTTTTTTTAGTTGTAGTTGTCATTGTTTAGCAGGCCCCAGCTGGGTTTGAACCCGCCAGTCTGGGTATATGTGGCTGGTGCCCTAGCCTCTGAGCCACAGGTGCTGAGCCGGCTCATGGACAGCCCTGTCCTGGAGCCAAACTTCCTGAGAGTATCTGTAGTCTTTTGCACGTAGGCTGGTTGTAAGGACTAAATGGGTTAGTTTGTGCAAGGGTAGCAGGAACAGTGCTTGGTAACTAATAACGGATAACTAATGTTATCTTTTAATTTTACTCTATTCCTAACAAGAATGCAGGCTGCATGAAGCTGGAACTTTTTGTTCACTGCTGTATCTCTACTTTTTAGGCTCTCTGTAAATACTTTCCGAATAAATAAATGAATATAGAGAATTTCTGGGTAACCTGGGAAATGGTTGGAAAGGAACTCCCTTGATAATGCAGAATATCTGTTGAAACAATTACAACTGAGAAAGCATCATCTATTTACCCATGAGATATGTAATATTTGTGCTTAGTTTAGTTTAAACTGTTTTCATGGTTATTGCTTGTTTAGGTCTTCTATTCCTTGAACTGAGTTAAATCTTACCAATTTTTATTTGCCTTTCATCCATTTCTGAAAATTCTATTGGCCAGTTGTACATATTCACTTTCAGTCGTCTGTGGCTCTCACATCTGTGTTGTGCCTGATACTGTGTACCCTCCCTTTTTGTTTGTTTCTTTCTCTTTCTCTCTCTCTCTCTTTTTTTTTTTTTTTTTTTTTTTTTAAAGACAGAGTCTTGATTCTGTTGCCTGGGCTAGAGTACAGGGGTGTTCTCATAGCTCATTGCATCCTCAAACTCCTGGGCTCAAGTGATCCTCCTGTTCAGTCTCCTGAGTAGCTAGTGCTGCAGGCACAGGCCACCACAATTTTTTGTATTTTTTTTTTCTATTTTTGTAGAGACAGGGTCTTGTTCTTACTCAGGTTGGTCCCTAACTCCTGGCCTCAGGCAGTCCTGCTGTCTTGGCGTGCCCTCTCTCTCTTTTTGTCTCTTAAGATGAAATCTAGTAATTTATCTGTTTCACGGATTTTTATTTGTAAATCATATTGAAAATTTTTTTTTCTAATAGCAAAAGAAAATTAAAAGAAAAAGTAATGAGTAAGAAACAACAGAAATAGAAATCTCAATATGATTTAAAAATAAAAAATCCTTCTGGCGAGTTTCTTTTGTTTTTTCCCCCTAAATTGTAATACTGTTTATTTATTTTCTTTTTAGTAATACGTGTGTAAAGCCATGAATTTTGTTCTGAATACAGGCTTTGTTGTGGTTCATTGATGTAGAAAGTGATTTTATAATTGCAGTTTTGTTTCTTTTTGACTCATGTATATTGGATCATGAAAAGTTTTATGAATTTATCTCATTTAGGAAAACTTGAAAACAAACTTTGTGTACCATTTCTGTAGTTTTATAGCACATATTGTGTTATTCATGCTCAAATGCTAAACAACAATGTGAGAAAATTGGTTTCAGTGAGAAGCATTTAAGCATGTATAGGTAATTTTATGGAATTTTAAATATCTGTTCCCAAAACTAACGTTACAAGATGTGGGTTATAATATGACAAAAGTTGATAAAATTCAGTTTGACAAACTTTCACATACTTGGTTCTGAGTAAGCAAATACTACTAATACTATTGTAATCTGGTAAGGGCACAAAAATAGTATCAGGACTACAAAAACTACAATAATTTTTTTTTTTTTTTTTTTTTTAAGACAAGTCTCATTGTATTGCACTGGGTAGAGTGCAGGGTCATCATAGCTCACAGCAACCTCAAATTCCTGGGTTCCAGTGATCCTCTTGCCTCAGCCTCCTGAGTAGCTGGGACAACAGGCACCCACCACAACACCCGACTAGTTTTTCTATTTTTAGTAGAGACAGGGTCTCGTTTTTGCTCAGACTGGGGCAGGGGTGGGTTGGTTCTGTTCTCTCCAGGGTACAAAGTTGAGAAGGGGAAACGTGCAGACAACTTTAGAGAAGGAGATTAAAAAACCCAGCAGAATCAGAATTCTGTGGAGGAAGTTCTCATTTCCAGTTGAAGACAAAGTAAGTGGCCTTGGACGTAGCATGGAAGGATGAGAGCTTTTGAAGGGCAGTGCTTGGGTCAAGGACAGGGAGCAGTATAAGCACATGGAGGGAAGGTGGAAAGTGCAGGGTGTGATCTGGAAATAGAAGTGATCCCCCCACCTCCCAGGCCTCCTAGAGTGCTAGGATTAAAGGTGTAGCCACCACAGCTGGCCAGTGTTTTTATTTTTTAATACTACTTTTAAAATGTTAACATGCATAATACAGAAAGGACACTTGTTCACAGCATGAGGGCTGAAACAAGAAGGCTTTGTGTCACCCTGTCTTACCTGCACTAGGAACATGTGCATCTGGTAACCCACAATTTTTGCCACTTGCTAAAGTGCCGTAAGTATTGATTTTGGGGGGTTACAAATAAATTTGAACAGGCAGGTCAATTTGTAAATACAGAATTCTTTTTTTTTTTTTTTTTTTTTTGAGATCAGGTTTTACTTTGTTGCCCTCCGTGACATCATAGCTCACAGCAACCTCAGACTCTTGGGCTCAGATGATCCTCTTGCCTCACCCTCCTGAGTAGCTGGGACTACTGGTGCCTGCCATAATGCCTGGCTAGTTTTTTCTTTTAGAGATTGAGTCTCACTGTTGCTGAGACAATCCATCTGCCTGTGCCTCCCAGAGTGCTAGGATTACACCCATGAGCCACCGCGCCAGGACTATATAAATACAAAATTCTTCATAATGAGGAGCAACTCCGTGTGTTATATCTGTTTATTAATGATGACATTTATAGTAATGAATGTTACAGAATGCCTTCTGGGCTAAACATAACAATAGGCAAATATCCTATTTTAAGTTTCCTTAGCTCTCCTGCCTTTCCCTCTTAGGCTTAGCACTCTCATGTGAAGCACCTACTCTAGGGAGGAGAAAAAGAAGGAATGCCTCCATGTTTGATGTTGTGATCTAGAAGGAAGTCGTCCTCCTCACGCCTTGTCTTAGAAGGTTGATGGTTTTGGTAATTTCTATGTGGAGACCAGCTTCCTGCCAGATTCCCTTTCAGGTGGCATTTGAAGAACAATCGAGTCTTAGGATTTCTTAGTTCATTTTGTATTGCTATAAGAGAATAGCATAGGTTGTGTAAATTATACAGAAAAGAAATCCATTTCTCATAGTTCTGGAGGCTGAGAAGTCCAGTATCAAAGTGCTGGTGTCTGGGGAGGGCCTTCTTGCTGTGGAAGGCTACCAGCTGAGAAAGTGACAGCCAGAGAGAGCACTGAACTTGCATTTATAATAAACCCCCTGTCAAAATAACAAGCCTACTTCCATGACAGTGACATTAATCCATTCAGAGGGCAGAGCCCTTACCTAGTCACCTCTAAAATGTGCCACTTTCCGACAGCATTGCATTGGAGATTAAGCTTCTAACACCTAAACTTGAACTTTGGGGGGGACAAACCATAGCATAGAGTGTCATTTGAATGAACTTGTGATAATGCCAACCACAGCCCTCTGGCAGGACTCAGACCTATTACAGTGCTTGTCTCCTCCCAGCCAGCTTTACATGTTCCTCTTCCTCCCCGCAACACTAGGACTTCAGAAGTTTGGTAAGGGAAGGGGAAGATGGTGTCTCTTATTGGATTATTTCCTTTTAAGACATAGGTATTAAAACAGTAAGACACGTTATTCTTTTGCGTCAATCACTTTGTTTTACTTTGAGAATTAATTAAACTGGTCTCCTAATTTAGCAAAGTTATGTTGCTTAGTATAGAATTAGCTTTAAGCCATGATACATTTTGGGTTCAAAAATATGTTGAGTATTTGGACTCTAACAGATCATAATTTTTATAGTATACTGATTACAAGTGTGAGTGCTGGGGTAGCCAATATCATGGCCCCCCAAAGATGTCCGTGTCCTATTAAATTTCCAGAACCTGTGAATATATTAGGTTATGTGGTAAAGAGTTAAAGTTGCATATGGAGCTAAGGTTGCCAATAAACTGATTTTAAAACAGAGTTCATTCTGGATTTTCCAGGTGAGCCCATTATAGTAGCAGTGGGTTTTAGGAGTGAAAGAGGAAGGTAAAAAAGTCAAAGAAATGTAACAACAAAGCAAGGTCAGAAAGAGACAAGGTCTTTGGCCTTAAAGATGGAGGAAGGAAACCGTGAAGCCAGGAATGCAGGCAGCCCCTAAAACCTGGAAAAGGGCAAAGAAACTTAACTCTCTCCAAGTCTCACAGCCCAGGCAGACTTCTGAACTGTAAGGTAAAGTATATTAAGCCACTAAATTTGTGGTAATTTATTATGGAAGCAATAGAAACTTAATGGACACTGAGATAAGGTCTCCTGAGCTCACTTTTAACTTTTTGTTCTGCCATTTTTTAGTTTTGTGATGTAGAACTAAACCTGCTGAACTTCCTAGGCCTTGTGGTTGTCTGTATAAATAAGTTAGTGCATCTAATGCATTTGCTAATATACATCTGTCTTACTTAAACTTTAATGTGGTGAGTATATAGGAAATTTGGAGTTAAAAAGAAAAAACTTTTAATTGGGGAAGAAATTAGGCATTATATTTAGTACACATCCTATGGACATTTAAAATTACAAGAAAAGTTTTGGCTATATGTCTAATAAAATTGATCTTAAAATGAACTTTTTCTGTTAATCTGAAATTTGGGAAAATTCTCTCAATACCATGCCTGTTTTGTTTAACTTAAGAAAATGATTGTTTTCACTATCCTCAAAGGAAAAAGCTAAGTAACTTTTAGTGTTAGTTGTATGTTACAAATATTAATACAGATGAAAATTAACCAGCATGTGAAACATATAGAAGCTTAGAAAAATCTGTTGGGAGGTGGGAGAGGGGAAGCAGATAGGCTCTGAGCTCACTCACTGGCTTCTTACTGTTTTATTCTGATTTTCCAATTCAACTAAATTGAACTTTTAGATTCAATTCTGTTACAACACTATGTCTATATTTATTGTAAGAAAATTGTAAAAGGTTATGTGGTGATTTTTCCCACATTTTTTTTTTTTTTTCACTTTAAGAAAGGCTTTCTATTCATTTAAGGGTTGGGAAAGACATTTAGAATGTACTAGTTAAAATTAAAATGTATTTTTGAGATCTTTTCCCAACTTTCTCTGTGAGTCTTCAGCTAAGCTAAATAAAGTATGCTAAGTGATTTTTAGTAGTAAATCTTTTTTTTTTTTTTTTTTTAATGTTTACCATTATAGTTTGTTTTGCAGCATTAACTACTAGGATTAAAAGTTTAGAAAGACTTTTGTTGTTGTTTTGTTTTGAGAGTCTCTCTCTGTCCTCCAGTCTAGAGTGCGGTGGCAACACCATAGCTCACTGCAAACTTCAAGTCCTGGGCTGAAGTGATCCTCCAGCCTCAGCCTCACAAGCACATCAGGCTACTTTTTTCTGTTTGGGGGGCTTAAGCTGATCTCAAATTCTTGACCTCAAATGATCTTCCCATCCAGGCATCCCAGAGTGCTAGGATTCCAGGGGTAAGCCATCACACCCAGCCTAGAAAGATAAAATTTATGAGGAAAAATGATCCTTTTTACATGTTTTATATTGATATTACACATTTTCCATTAACATCAAATTTAAGATCATAAACATATAACTTGTGGCAAATTGCTAATATATTGTTACTGTAGCTACCTCAAGTAAAATAATTCTGTTAAAATGTCAATAGCTAAAAATAAATAAATAAATAAATAAATAAATAAATAAAATGTCAATAGCTTTTACTGAATAGATGGAGTAGTGAGCCCTAAATGTCTGATTGCTTAGACACCTCATTTTTAGGACCTTTCCCCGCATCTTCTGGTTAAAGTGGGGTCTGTCGTGTTCCAGCAATGATGCTGCCTCTGGGATCCCAGAAGGAGGCAGCTGACTCAAACTGGACCAAAGTTCTTTAGGAATTTGGAATTGAGACAGTCTAGTTCTAAAATGAAGATCATAATGCTGGAACTGTTGTCAGCCATGTTTTACCATGTAAAGAACTGGAAAAGCCATCGTCCCACGGGAGAGAAGCAGCAGATGAGGCACATGAGCATAGTAGCTGAGACGACAGAGGCAGAGAGAGAAACCCATGGAGGAGAGAGGATGTGGGAAAGGGCGGCGTGGTAGACAGAAGGATCAGGAGAAAGAGAATATGACAAACTAAATTTCTAGAACTCAGGTTTCTGGTTCTGATTTTCTCTTATGACCTTGAATTCAATGAGACACTCTTATAAATTCCCTTTTTTGTTTAACCTATCTCTAATCAGATTTTGTTCTTGCAGCCAGAAGTCCTAACTAGTGCAAACACCCTCTTTTATTAGGGTATGTGCTGATGGTTTTATACAGGGTGGACATAAAGTTTGTGTGCAATTTAAAATAGTTTAACATAGTTAATTGCACACGAACTTTATGTTCACCTTGTATCTAAGCTGTCAGGTAATTCTTACAACCTTGGCAGGTTATGAAGGCATCTCAAGCTCTGGGGATGAGATGGAGAGCCAGATGGGGGTTAAAGTGGAAGCTCACCTCCAAGACTTCAATTCTTGGTCTTAAGCTGGGAAGAATGGTGGGTTGTCTTTGCTTTCCTTTTCTGTTAATGTTTGCAAACAAACACCAACTTAGAGTTGTAATAAAGAATTGCATTTCAAAAAAAAGAAGGAAATTCAGGTTTAGGAGAGGTTAAATAATTTGTTCAAGGATCATAGCTAATAAATAACAGACCCAGAATCAAAATGTAGCTCTAAATCTAAAGTTAGTTTGTATGCATGAACTCTAAAAGTATTTATTGAGCATCAGCTATGAGTTAGACACTAGGCTAAGCAATAAGACAGACCAAAACATTGTTCCACAGCTTACATTTCAGAGGATGATAGAGACAAAGAGGGAGTGACAGTTCAGTGCAGTAAGTGCTGTGGGGGAGGGAATAAAATGTGCTGTAAGAGCACATGGAAGGTCAGGACAGATCCTGAAATGTTTAAGCTGAGACCTGAGGTTGAGTAGTCATAAGCCAAGCATAGAAAAACAGGTGGGTTGTGCCAAGCGTTTATGAAAACAATATGGTGCATTTGATAATCTAAAAGAAATTCAGTATGCCAGGAGCATAGAATGCAAGGAAAGGAAAAGAAAAGAGCCAGGAGCAGTATATAAAACAAATCATGCAGAGCCTACTATTTTATGGCAGAGAGTTTAGATTTTATTGGAATGTGGAAGCCAAGCCATCTAAGCCTGATAATCAGATTTTCTGTTTTAGAAAACATAACTATTCTTCACATTATAGCCAGAAAAAAAGGCATGGAGGTCAGTTAAGGGAGGCTTTTGCCATAATCCAGATAGCAAATGATTAGTAGCCAAGTGAAGTAGTGATTAGTTGTGGAAGAAATGGGCAGTATGGTCAGGTCTGGGTAACTGATTGGTTACAATGGGCATTGGGAGGGGGTGTCCTAGGTGGTTTCTCTTGCTTATGATAACAACGAAACTGGGAATTTATGAAGGAAAGGCATTTATTTATTACAATTATGAAGACTCAGAAGTCAAAGTTCTAGAGGCCACACCTGGTGAGACTTCTGCCTGGTGGGGACTCCACAGAGTCCAGAGGTGGCATGTGGTATCACATGGCCAGGGGGCTGAGCATACCAAGATGCTAAGCTTTTCTTGTAAAGCCACTATGATAACACATTAATCCATTAGCCCTTTCATCAAGTAATCTATAAACGGATAAATATAAATAGAGCCTCATGATCTAATCACTTCTTAAAGACCCCCACCTCTTAATATTGCCACATTGGGGATTAAGTTTCAACTCAGGTTTTGGAGGGGACATTCAAACCATAGCAGAGAGGGAGGAGTTAAAAACAACCCTCAGGTTTCTAAGAGGGGATGGAATCCCTGTGCTTACAGTTCACTGAGTGATGGCTAACAAAGGAAGGTGGATTACTGTGGAAACGATGACAGGTCCCGTTTTGGTCATGGTAAATTTGAGATTCCTGGAAGGTATTCCAATAGATACCCAGTATCTCACAAAACAAGAACTAATCTTTCATCTTCATCTTTTTTGATTCCTGGAAAAGAATTTAGGCATCTAATACTTTAGATTGCAGAGGCTTTTTCCACGAATTTAAGAATGGTCATAGAGTGGGCGTGGTGGCTCATGCCTGTAGTCCTAGCACCTTGGGAGGCTGAGGTGGGTGGATCACCTGAGCTCACAGGTTCGAGACCAGCCTGAGCCTGAGCCAGAGCAAGACCCTGTCTCTAAAAATAGCTGAGCGTTATGGTGGGCGCCTGCAGTCCCAGCTACTTGGGAGGCTGAGGCAAGAGAATCACTTGAACCCAAGAGTTTGAGGTTGCTGTGAACTATGATGCCACGGGACTCTACCAAGGGTAACAAAGTGAGTCTCTGTCTCAAAAAAAAAAAAAAAAAAAAAGCACGATCATGTTCTTTTCCTACAAATTGCTAGAAAATCATTGTCTTTGCTGTTGTACTGTGTAATTACCATTATTTTGTAGACTTATATTTTTAGAAGAAAAAGAGCCTATTTAAAAAGCAAAATTGATACTTAGTAAGATATCCATGGAATTAAGCTTGAATGAAACAAGCTAAGAAAACTGAGTAATAAATTGAGTGCCTAGAGTATACCAAAATTGTAGCTTTTTTATTTATTGCTAACAGGGCACAATTTTTTTTAGTGAAAGTTAAAAATTGAAAGAAAAATACCTTTTAGAATGTTTGACAAATAAAGTTTTTGAAAAATTTTTTATTTTTAATTATGGCTACATAATGGGTGTGTCTCTTTATGGAGTGGAGTACATGTGATGGTTTTATACAGGCGTACAGTGTGTAATGATCAAATCAGGATAATTGGGGTATCCATCCCCTCAAGCATGTTTCGTACTGTTCTCTATTGTGGCTGTGTTAATTTACGTTCCCACCAACAGTGTATGAGGTTTCCCCTTTCTCAGTATTCTTGGTGGTATTCATTATTGCCTCTCTTTGCGGGGTAAAAGCCATTTTAACTAGAGTGAGGTGATATCTCTGTAGTTTTGATTTACATTTCTCTGATGATTAGTGAGACTGAACTTTTTTTTATTCTTGTTGGCCATTTGTATTTGTTTGAGATCTTTTGCCCATTTTTAATCAGATTATTTGACTTTTTCCTTTTGCGTTATTTGAGCTCTTTATATATTCCAGTTATTGATCCTGTGTCGTCTGTGTGGTTTACAGATATTTTCTCCCATTCTGTGGGTTGTCTCTTCATTTTGTCGATTGTTTCCTTTGCTGTGGTGAAAGTTTTTAGCTCGATGTAATCGTATTTGTTCTTTTTGCTTTGGTTGCCTGTGCTTTGGGGGTATTATTCAATAAATCTTTGCCCAAACCAATGTCCTGAAGAATCTCCCCAATGTTTTCCTTTAGTAGGGTGATGGTTTCAGGTCTCAGATTTAAGTCTTTAAACCATTTTGATTGGATTTTTGTCTGTAATGAGGGAGAGGGGTCTAGTTTCATTATTCTGCATATGGATACCCAGTTTCCCCAGCACAATTTATTGAAGAGACTGTCCTTCCCCCAGTGTAGATTCTTGACACCTTTGTTAAAAAGTAGTTCTCGGCCGGCCGTGGTGGCTCATGCCTGTAATCCTAGCATTCTGGGAGGCCAAGGTAGGGATCGCTTGAGCTAACAAGTTTGAGATCAGCTTGAGCAAGAGTGAGACCCCATCTCTACTAAAAACAGAAAATCTGAGGCAAAAGATCTCTTGAGCCCAAGAGTTGGAGGTTTCTGTGAGCTGTGATGCCCTGGCACTCTATCCAGGGTGACAACTTGAGACTCTGGCTCAAAAAAAAAAAAAAAAAGAAAGAAAGAAAGTAGTTGTCTGTGGAGGTGTGGACTCAACGTCTGAGTTCTCTCTTCTGTTCCATTGCTGTGTATGTCTGTGTTCATGTCAGTACTATGCTGTTTACCACAGCTCTGTAGTAGAATGTAATCTGAAGTTAGGTAATGGGATTCTTCCACTTTTGTTCTCTTCTGGGCGTTCTGTGGTTTCATGTAAATTTTAGGGGGGTTTTTGTTTTGTTTCTGTGAAAAACGTCATTGGTATTTTGATAAAGATTACATTGAATCTGTAGATTTCTTTTGAGTAATGAGTACATTTTAACAATACTGATTGTCCTACTTCACGAACGTGGCATATCTGTTTTGTGTGTCCTCTTCAGGCTGTTCAAATTTTGAAGTAAGCATTTTTAAACTTTGGATTAAAATATAAAAAAACAAACTGTTTCATGTAATGGCATAGTATCTCTCTTGAGAAGGAAGAGATGTTAGGTAGCAGAATAAACTGTTAAGGACGGTGTTTTAAGGCGTTCACTTGCCCTCCTAGTGCACTGGCAGCATATCAATCTCACAAAAGGAAACTTAAGACTTTTCTGTATATGTAAAATTATTTCAAAATAAACAGTTTTTAACAACTGGAAAAAAGAAAATGATTTTAAAAGGCTTTACACATTAATTTGTAAGTTATTTTTTATGCAGGAGTTACCAATCAGGTTCTATCATCTTTTTAGACGAGTCAAGCTTGCCAGTGAGAAGGGGGGGAAAGAGAAGGAGGAGGAATGCTGACTTTGAACTGTCAACTGAGATTACTTGCTGCCTATAAGGCAACCAGAACTTATTTTTAAGAACTTATTTCTTAATCTTATTAGAAATACTAGCTTGAGGATGAGAGAAATATTAGCTTGAGGATTTCAATTCATAAAAAGAGGCTAGTGGTTTAGCAAATACAAGACTTTCACCAAAATACCAGACGTCAGAAAGGTCTGTGGTCTCAGACCTGTAATAAGAGTAAACTGATTTCTTGCCTTGTCTCCCCAAACTTGTCACCAGCCATGCTTTCTGAGAAGGGACACCAAGAAAAGGGCTTAAAGGGAGATGGGGGGAAACCTGGCCTGTGGAACAAGAAGTCTGGAAGGCCCGTAGGTGACTGTGAGCTGTGACACCACAGCACTCTACCCAGGGCGACATAGTGAGATTCTGTCTCAAAAAAAAAAAAACCAGAAAGAAAGAAAAGGACAGCGATTTGGCATCCTTAAGCTAATATTTCTCTCAACTCAACTAGCAGAAAAGGACAATAATGCCTGGTGGTGCAAGGAGACCAATGAAAGACTTAAAACCAATTTCACACTGAAAGGAAAGGGCAGTTAAGTCTCTCTTTCCTTTTCTCCTTCATGAGAGGGACCTACTTCCAACTCTCTTTCGAAGTGCTGTAAACTTTCTCTTTGTTCTTCTTAAACAAAAACTCTATTACTCTGAAATTTATGCAAGTTACTTTTGGTTTCTGTCCACAGCCTGTGTTGTTCCAATTTTATTTTCAATTGCTACTCTTTTACTTTCGATCACCACTATACCTCAATTAAACTTCCTAGCCCAGCCAAGTAATTGGACCAGGTGAACTAGGTTCGAGCAAGGGACCCCCCCAATGCCCAACACTTTCCGTCATGTGACTTACTTTGGCTTCTGAAACACACCGCTATTCCTTACTTGTTGCATTTATTGCTGAAAACTTCTTCCCAGATCTGCTGTGTTATTTTTTTGTTTGTTTGGTTTGGTTTGGTTAGGGATTATATTAATAAAAATAACTTACAAAATGTGTTTACAGTTGTGTACATTTGATTCACATATCAATTAAGCTTTTAAGTTTTAAATCTGCCACGTAAAACATACATTGAAACTCAAAATGTTACAGCAAATGCATGGTGGAAATAAATATCACAGGATTTGGGGAAAATTAAAGAGCTTTGGGCCAGTTTTATAAACTAAATCTAACTTACTATGCTCTTTCTTAAAGAGATTTCCTTTTCTTTTTCTTTTTTTTTTTTTTTTTTTTTTTTGAGATAGCGTCTCAAGCCATCACCCTGGGTAGAATGCTGTGGCGTCACAGCTCACAGCAACCTCGAACTCTTGGGCTTAAGCTATTCTCTTGTCTCAGCCTCCCAAGCAGCTGGGACCACAGGCACCCGCCACAACGCCCTAGCTATTTTTGGGTTGTACTTGTCATTGTTGTTTGGCAGGCCCAGGCTGGATTTGAACCCTCCAGCTCCTGTGTATGGGGCTGGTGCCCTAGCCACTAAGCTACAGGCGCTGAGCCTTAAAGAGATTTTCTTTCTTTTTTATTTTATTTTTTTAATTAAGTCTTTTATACATAGATCATAAATACATTTATGCCCATTTCAGTGTGTTGATTATTTGTACAGATTGGAGTGCTTAAATCATACTAATCAGCATAGCTTTCATCTCATTTACCCATTTATAGCATTAGGACATTTGTGTTATACACCTGATAGAGCCAACTTGTACTTGCAATGTGCTCCATAGTTGTGGTCCCCCTACTATCCCCTACTACCCCGCCCACGCCCTCCCCATCCCTCCTTCATCATACCCTAAGGTTGTGTTTCATTTTTCATATGCAAGTGTGAGTTGTTATAAATTGGTTTCACAGTAGTGCTGAGTACATTGGATACTTTTTTTCCCATTCCTGAGATACAGAAAGGATATGTACATTGTTATGGGAATAATTGCATAGTGTGTTGATGTGTTTTCAAGTTTAAAAACCCCAGTTAAAGAAGAGTCTGTGCAGTGTTTGAGGAACATTTAATTGATGTAAGGACTTGAAAGTGGCATCCATTTGTTTACTGTCATTTGGTGGTCAGAATCTAGACAAAAGACAGGAGGTAATGAGTGAAAATCTAAGAGGATAAAGATTCTTAAGATGGGTCTAAGGTCAGTTTATGTTTTCAGGAGTTGACTGGATTTATGTAAGGGATAATGCCTAACAATACTTCACACTTGCCTTTCTAGCAATAAGGTGTCTTTCATAATTGTCTATAGTGGCAAAAGGTAATTAACTGTTACCTGGGACCGTCATGATTCAAAATGGTTCTGTTGAATTTTTTTTTTTTTTGATCTTGAGCCTTTACATTCATTTGTAAGTTATTTTTTATTACTGTTATCCATAACAAAAAAAAAGCTTAAGTCTTCTTTACATTTCTTTACATATTTACATCAGGTTTTTTTCATGGCTGAGCCTGTGCCAATCTTCATAAAGAAACCACAAGACACCAGGAATTTAGAATTAGTTGGCTTTTTTTTTCTTTAATGTCAATTATGTATCTAAAGGGCAAAAAAAAGAAGGAAAAGATGATAGAAAATTGCTACCATTAGTGGGTCTTGCAAGCTCAGTTTTCCATTGCTCACATTTTCTGTTCTTTGATTCTTGGAAAATTAAGTTCTTTGCTTTTACAAAGCAGAGTGTAACAGTCTGCTGCTTCCTCCTCTCTGCCTGTGTTCTCTCTTCCTTTATTGTCCTGCCTGTCTTCTGTGCCTTACGCTAAGCAGGGGTCCTCAAACTACGGCCTGCCTGCGGGCCGCATGTGGCAGTGTGATTGTATTTGTTCCTGTTTTGTTTTTTTACTTCAAAATAAGATATGTACAGGGTGCATAGGAATTTGTTCGTGTTTTTTTTTTTAACTATTGTCCAGCCCTCCAACTGTCTGAGGGACAGTGAACTGGCCCCCTGTTTAAAAAGTTGGAGGACCCCTGCAAGGGAAGGGATTTATATATTTATTTTATTTTATTTATTTTTCTTTTGTTTTTGAGGCAGAGTCTCATTATGTCGCCCTTGGTAGAGTGCTGTGGCGTCACAGTTCACAGTAACCTCAAACTCTTGGGCTTAAGCAATTCTCCTGCCTCAGCTTCCCAAGTAGCTGGGACTACAGGCGCCCGCCACAACACCTGGCTATTTTTTGTTACAGTTGTCATAGTTGTATAGTTGTTTTAGCAGACCCAGGCCAGGTTCAAACCTGCCAGCCTTGGTGTATGTGGCCAGTGCCGTAAGCACTGTGCTATGGGTGCCCAGCCAAGGGAGGGGACTTAAAATGAGAGTTCAAGAAAAATCATCTACATTTGTGGCCTATTGGGCACCTACGGAGATTGTTTTCGTATCTTATAAAGTCTATACATTTATTTGTCCAGGATTTCTTAAAAATTTAACTTACGTAAATTGGAACCATCTGGGCAAAATGCCAATCTAGGGCTTTCACTTCTTAACTGAACGCAGTATAGAATATCACAGTTGATTAGCTTGTTAGAGCTAGTTTATAGAAATAATGGATGTACATTTATAATTTTTTTTTTTTTTTTTTTTTTTGGTAGAGACAAGAATTTCACTTTATCACCCGCGGTAGGTTGCTGTGGCGTCACACAGCTCACAGCAATCTCCCAGCTCCTGGACTTAGGCAATTCCCTTGCCTCAGCCTCCCAAGTAGCTGGGACTACAGGTGCCCGCAGCAACGCCTGCCTATTTTTTTGTTGTAGTTTGGCTGGGGCCAGGTTTAAACCCGCCACCCTTGGTATATGAGGCCAGCGCCCTGCCCACTGGGCCGCAGGCACTGCCTATAATTTTTTTTAAGTTCAAAAATATGGGCCTGTTATCCTAGCACTCTGGGTGGCCAGGGTGGTAGGATTGCTTGATCTCAGGAGTTCATGAGCCTGAACAAGAGCAAAATCCCATCACTGCCCAAAATAGAAAAAATTAACTGGGTGTATTGGTTCCTGCCTATAGTCCTACCTATGCAGAAAGTTGAAGCAGGAGGATCGCTTGAGATCAGGAGTTTAAGGTTGCAGTAGTCTGCTAACCCTGGAGACAAGAGTGAGACCTATCTCAACAAAAAGTTCAAAAATATGTTAAATCATTGGAGAATTTTTAATCAACTAATAATGAGGCAACATAGTCGTGGTGAGGGCCAACGGGCTGTCTCCAAAGTTGTTATAATAGATTTATGCTGTGGGTTGTGCAGTGAAGTCATTATTTGGTTGCGGATAGCCTCATCTCCTTGAGCAAGACACTTAACCTTCCTCAGCTCCAGGTTCTTCAAATGTAAGGTATAGAGATTATACCTACTTGTCCTAGCTGACATATCAGTATTATTATGGGATCAAATTAAATAATAACAAATGGAGATAAAGTACTATCAAAATGTAAAATATTATTAACACAAAATAGCTTTTAACACAGTGTAACATACTGTATGATGTTATCATGTATTAACTGCTAATGATTGAGCCATATACAGTAAAAACTTATTTCTAATTTGTTCCAGCTTTATTAAACATACTGTTATAAAGCAGGTTCTGATACAGTATAGATAATTTTCATAGATTAGCACCTAATATAAAGTTGAAAATTTTTCATGTGATTTAGGGAATTGATAAGTAAGGAAGTAGTTTGAAAACCTACAAGTATTTCTAGAACTTTTTCTGTGCTTGGCTTTTTGGAGGGGCTGGGAGATATAAATGTTAGGTTATTGGATAGAATTAATCAGAAACTGGTTAAAACTCAGTGATTCTTTTACCGAAAAATTAAGTGCCTTGTTCCCTGTCGTATATTCTGGCCTTATCTTTCTCCTTACTTTTTTCTGTTGTCCTTCACCAACACTGAACTACTCATGGTTTAAAAACCTAGTTCTCTCTTGTCTGTGAGCTTTTGCATATCCTGCTTTCTCTGCTTGAAAGATAATTTCTGCCTCCTGATTTTTGTAGTTAATGTGTAATTGGCCTTTTTGTTTTTTCTAATCCCAATTCTGTGTTTTGGTAGATTAGCAAGTAGAGTTAACCTGAGATACCAGAGTAAAGATTAAGTTTTTATTCTGTAGGTAGTAGGAAGCCATTGAAAGATTTATCCAGGAGACATAGTTCTACTTTATAAAGATTATTACACTGTCAACATGTTAGAAGCTCCTTGGGCTGGAATGGGAGTTGAGAATAACTGTACATTGTCAGATTATGAGGAAGAATTATAGAAATGGGGATGATTAGGATCTGAAGGAAAACAGAGGCAAGCATTCATTCATTTAAAAAAAAAAAAAAAAACACTTATTGATGCTTATTATGTCCTAGGTTCTAGGGATACAGGAGTGAAGGGGATAAAATTTTACTCCCACATATTAAAAATATAAAGAATGCCTTACAAATCAGTAAGAAAAGAACAAATAGCCCTGTAATAAAGGAATATGTTTTGAACAGACCTTTTGCAAAAGAGAATAGCTAAGAAACATAACATAAAGGTGCTTATTTCATTAGTGATTTTAACATAAAATAAGAATCACAGTGAGAAAGCACTACACACACACCAGAACAGATACACTTAAGGAGATTGGATATACCAGGTGCTGATGAAGATGTGAGGCAGTAGTGACTCCCGTACTCGGCTATTGAGAGTGTAAACTGGAATAGGAACTTGGGAAAACTGTTCAGTATAAACACTTTGGCCCGACAGTCTACTGCATACTGTATTTCCAGCGGAAGGGAACACATGTGTACTGAGGGAGCTCAGTAATGTTCATTGCTATCATTATCATAATAACAGCAAAAAACTGGAACCAGATCTCTTACCCATGACATATTCATAAAAGCAGTTCATACACAGCAATGAAAATGAGCCAGTATAGCTGCACAAGATAACATAGATGAGTCTTACAGACGCTAAGTGAAATAAGTCAAACACAAAAGAAGGCACAATATGTGATTCCATTTATAAGAAGTCTTAGAAACAGGCAAGACCAAACTCTAGTCAAGTTACATAAGAGGAACAGAGTGGGGTTAGTAACCTAAGATGAGCTTCTTGGGAGTTGGTAATAATATGTGTCTTGATCTGGGTGGTGACTACATTGCCATTCAGTTTGTGTAGTTCATTGAGCTGCACATTTGTTAGGTGTGTTTTTCTGTTATGGGAGTTCACTTTCAATGTAACTTTTAAAAATTTTGCCCATACTTACAGTCTAGAAAGGAGAGCCATCATTATGATCAAAGTTACCATGTCATAGCAAACATTAGTGTTTAGTATGTTCTAAACCCTATTAGGTGCATTAATTTATGAACTCATTTAATTTTCACAACTCTATGAAGCTTACTTTTATTATTCTCATTTTGTAGTTAAGGAAGCTGGGGCACAAAAAGTTGAGTAGTTTGCTAAAACTTGTCCAGCTAATAAGTGGTAGACCGAAACTTCTAACCTAGACTTGGTGAGCAGTTTTAATAAAGTAGAAGCAGCAAGCACAGTCAGAAATAAAGAAAATTTGTAGTATATTTTAACTGACTATGAAAAACATAGGCAAGTTGGAATAAAGTTTGCTAAAGGAAGTGGATTATGTGGAAAGGAAAAGAAGCAGGAAAGTTGCAATGGACAGGATTATGAAAGGCCAGAGGTATGACAAGAGAATGCCTGCCCATCGTAAATACCTGGTAGCATTTCTTAGTGCTGTCACTGTCTTAGTAACCCTTTATTTCCTACAGGAGTTTGAAACAAAAGACATACATATATATATAAAATAGCTCAGGTTTTTGAGTGCATTAATTTTACCTTCTTTGCTGGGTAGAGGGGAGTGGTGGGAGGTGGCAGATGATAAGACAGCCATGTAAGATATAGAGAAGGGACTTGAGAACTTGCCCTATCTCAACATTCTGTCTGTTCCACCCTGCCTGCTCTTGCTCATTATCTAGGAAGATGAGAAAGTAATTGAGGTGTGAGGTGGGAGCAAGATAAAGCATTCCACTTATTGACCTGACTCTTGACTTTTCCCTCCGGTAATGGCAAAGGACTTAGTGGAGCTAGGTCTGCATTAGACATGAATTTTCCAGATCTCTAACATCATCTCCTTTACAAAGAAAAAACATCTGATGCGGAAGTTTGCTTCAATTTGAAAAGTTTTTACTTTCAGTGCATTTTGCTAAAGTGTCTGTCTGTACTAACTGTTAAAGCAAGAATTTATGCTAAACAGTAGACCATAGGACGAGCCAACAGCCAAACCATAACTGGTCAGTAGGTTTGGGCAGTTAGACAGCAATTTATATTCTTTTGTTTTTACTCTTGTTCATGTAAATGCAAGCTCAGAAGTAGGCAAAACAGGCCATGGCTGTGGATGATTGAGGGAACCTGGGGTAGACCACAAAGGAATAAAAATTATGAGTAAGTAAGAAGTTATGAGGTAGGTAATAGCTGTACCACTAAAGAGTGCAGTAGTTGGTTAAAAACCTCAGAAGTAGAGATGCTGAATCCATATTAGGGTAGGGAAGCAATAGGTTCCTGACAGCAAGCAATAATTATCTAGTACTAGGACCTGCATTCAAACGAACACAATTTGAGGTTTGATCTGTGTGATCAGACTGTTGTATAGTTTCTGATTTTATGAGATTCTTGTTTCTTCCTTATTATTGTTTTTATCTTTACAATAAAACTCCTCTGCAGTCCAAAGGAGCCTAACATTAAAGTCAAAAATGTAGACTTGTCAAGCAGATACATAAGGAAATACTTTTTAAAAATATTTTCTTTCTTGAAATTATACAAAAGAAAAATGCCACACAGTATTTGAACAGATTATTAGAAGATGATCATTAAGGAATAAATATTATATAAACCAAAGTACAAATTTATTTTAGAAATTAAGACCCTTTGCACTGTAATATTAAACCAAAGAATGAAATGTTTTTCTAGGTTTTAACTTTCCAGAACATTTTAAGTGGCCATGATGGATTTACCCCCTCTAACCATCACCTGTAAAAAAAAAAAAAAAAACAGCAAAAACCCTTGAAAATCTGGACAAAATAAACAAAACATTGTTTTTTAAACATTGAACAGCAGCAGTGCAGGACTGACTGGTCTCTGAAAGAAGGGGAACGAACGAGGTGAGTTGTTGAGTCACCTACCCCCAGCTTTCTGCCTACAGGCACGTTCCAAATGGCAGAGCAAGGACAGGGAATCTTGGGCAAAGAACAGTGGTTTTTACTAAGTTGATAGGGATCAGAATTTATGGAAGCAGAGGCAACTGGAATTTGTAGGGCAAAGTTCCAGCAGAAAGATACTGTGTCAGAAAATAATACTAAAAGTGTACCTTGATGCATCTTTGACTTTTTGCTGAGTTCTAGAATGTACGTGCTGTACTTGTATAGAAGAAAACCATAAAGCCAGACAAGGAGCGACCAGGTTGATGTCGGATGTCACAGAGGGGTGGGAGGCATTTGAGTTTATTAGCTAGAGGAGAAAGTCCTTGTTGATCACTCAGGACATTTGGTGGAAACTCGTCTGTGGGCTTCAGTGGGGAGGGTAGGGCTAAGCTAGATCCAAAAAAGAATGTTAGGAACAACTTTGTGCTAATATTAATTTAACAACTTGAATGAATTGGGCAAATCCTTGAAAGATAAAATTTATCAAAGTTAACAAAAGAAAAAAAAATCAAATATTAATAGCTTTAAAAAATTAACAAATCCATTAAAGATAATGGATTTGTTAATTTAAAAAACAAGGCCCTGATAGCTCCACTGGTGGATTCATTTGATCAGTTAAAGAATTTAATACCAATTTTAAGCCTTTTTTTTTTTTTTTTTTTTTTTTAAGACAGTCTCACTTTGTCACCCTTCGTAGAGTGCCGTGGTGTCATAGGACTATAGGCTCCTGCCACAATGCCCCGCTATTTTTAGAGATGGGGTCTTGCTCTTGCTCAGGCTGCTCTCAAACTCCTAAGGTCAAGCAATCCTCCTGCCTTGGCCTCCCAGAGTGCTGGTGTTACAGGCGTGAGCCACTGTGCCCTGCCATGTCTTAAACTTTTTAAAAGAAACAGAAGAGGAAGGGAATACCTCTCAATTCAGTGGCCTTGACATTACCCTGATACAAAAAGCAAATTCAGGAATTATAAGAAAATAAAACTAAAGAACAGTGTACTTCTTAATTATAGATACAAAAATACTTAACAAAATATTAGCTTTCCGGAATGTATTAAAAGGGTAATAGATCATGAACAAATGGGTTTTATTCCCAGAACACAAAGGTGCTGTGATTAACATTCAAAAATCAATTTATAGTATTCATTATATCACCTGAATAGAGGAGAAAAACCTATATTATCATCTAAGTATATATAAAAAAGCTTTTGACAGAATTTAACACCCATTTGTGGTAAAACTCAAAGAATTAGAATTGAACTTTCCTCCACCTGATGAAGTTTAGCTACAAAAAGTCCTACAGCCAATAGCATGCTTCATAGACTGAATGTTTTTCCTCTTAAGATCAGTAGCCAAGGCAAAGATGTTATCTCTCGTCACTTCTGTTCAGCATTGTGAAGGTACTAGTAAGTACAGTAACGCAAGGGGAAGAAAAATACACATATAGGAAAGGAAAGAGTAAAACAGTGTTTATTTATATACAATGGAACCTATCAGAAAAAGCTACTAGAACTGGTAAGTTTAGCAAGGTCACAAGAATGAAGTCAGTATACAAATACCAAGAGTGTGTACGGTCATACGTTACCCTAAAGATGGGTATATAAAGATATGTTCTGAGAAATGCGTCATTAGACGATTTCTTTGTTGTATGAACGTCATAGGTTATAATTACACAAACCTAAATGGTACAGCCTCCTGCACACCTAGACTATAAATGTAGCCTATTGCTTCTAGGCTACACGCCTGTACAGCATGTTAACACGTTGAATACTGCAGCCAGTTGTAACACAGTGGTAAGTATTACGTATCTAAGCATAGAAAAAGTAGAGTAAAAATGAGGTATTATGATTTTATGGGACCACAATCATTATATGTGGTTATCCTTTTGAACCTTTGTTAGACAACATAACTGTATATATTAGCAATGAACAATTAGAAAGAGAAATAAAGTAATACCATTTGTAATGACGTCAAAAAGTCACGAAATGCCTAGAGATAAACTTAAAAATTGGACAAGATTTACACACCAAAAACTATAACACATTGCTGAGAAAAGTCTTTAGAGTCCTAAATAAATGGCAGTGCCACCTTTTTTAATGAGGTTGGTATTTTTAAGATGTCCATTCTCCCCAAATTGATCTATAGAGGCAAGATCATCCCAGTTGAAATCCCAGCAGGCATTTTGGTAGAGATTAACAAGTTAATTCTAAAATTCGTATGGAAATACAAAGATTCTAGTGCATGGTTTGGCAAACTGACTTGCAGGCCAAATTTGGCTCACTCCTTGTGTTCGGACATTGTTTTATAACACTGCCACACTTCTGTATGTTGCTTATAGCTGCTTTTCACAGTAAAATGGCAGAGTGGAGTACTTACAGAGACTGTGTGGTCTGCAAAACTGAAGTATTTTACAGAAAAAATTTACTGCATGAGCGTATTCAAAGCAATTTTGGAAAAGATGGAAAAAAAACTGGAAGATGTACTATCTAATTACAAGATATACTGCACTATGATAATTGACATAAAGACAGACCTGTAAGACAGTGGAACAAGTATTTTGAGACAGAGTCTTACTAAGTTGCCAGAGTCAGAGTGCAGTGGCATCATTATAGCTTATTGGAACCTCAGACTCCCAGGCTCAGGGAATCCTCTTGCTTCAGCCTCCCAAGTAGCTAGGATGACAGGCACACACCACCACCCCCAGCCAGTTTTTGTATTTTTTGCAGAAACTGGGTCTTGCTGGTTGTACAGACTCACCTCAAACTCCTGGCCTCAAATAGTCTTCCTGTTTTGGCCTCCCAATCCTGCTAGGATTACAGGAGTGAGCCACTACAGTGGGACTTGGTTGGGATGTTGAGTTTTTAAAAATGGAGCCTCAGATTTGACTTTACAACATGTACAAAAATTAGCATAAAATGGGTGAGTAGGCCAGGTCAAAACTTCTAGAAGAAAACACAGGAAAACATTTTTGGTGAGGAAGTCTCAGGACACATAAAAGCACACAAACCATAAGAACATGTCCAAGGATACTGTTAACAAAAATGCAAAGGCAGCCTATAGACTGGGAGAAATTATTACAATACACAGTACATCTTACCAATAAAAAATTAATGAATTATTGATAAATGCAACAGTATCGAAGTCTTTCACATATATAGTGTTTAGCAAAAGCCAGATACAAAAGACTACAAATCATATGATTCTATTTATATGACACTCTAGACAAAATAAATCTTTAGTTAAGAGAAAACATCAGTGGTTGCCTAGGGCTAGGGTTAGGATTGACTGGGAAAAGTTACAACAGAACCTTCTGGAGATGATCAAAGCATTCTGTGTTGTGATTGTAGAGTTGGTCGCACAATTGTATACTTTTACCAAAGCTCATCGAACTGCACACTTAAAATGAGTGCATTTTATTCTACATAACTTACACCTCAAGGTTGAATTATTTTTTAAAAAGAATATTTTAGGTAGACAATTTTTGGTAGTGTCTGAGATTTTCATAGTTTTAATTTTTAAATTCAGATTAGTTGAAAAATCTTTAGCAGCAATATTCAAATTGGCAGTCAAAGCTATGTATTTCAGCCAATATTCATGCAAATATCAGTATGAAATAGTTATTAGCTTATGATTTTACCACTAACCTTATAGACTATGAATTTTACAGTTTTAAGGATATCTTAGATTTATGTAAACACTTTGAGGGAAGTTTAGGACTTTTCTTTTCTCTAAGACATAGTCTTCCTCTGTTGCCCTAGCTGGAGGGCAGTGGTGCTATCCTCCTGCCTCAGCCTCCTGAATAGCTGGCACTACAGGTGTGCACTACCATACCTGGCTGATTTTCGTCGTTGTTGTTGTTGTTGTTGTTGTTGTTGTTGTTGTTGTTGTAGAGTGAGTCTTACCCTGCTGCCTAGGCTTCAAGCAATCCTCCCTACTGGTATGAGCCACCAAACCCAGCAAGTTTGAGATTTTCTTGAAGCCTTGAAAAGGGTATTAATCATTGTCATGTGATTTACAGTAGTACATTATTTAAGATGCTTCCAGCTGTAAGTAATGAGGAGAACCAAACTGAAACTAGCTTACACAGCAGGCATTTGTTATCATATAATAAGATTTCTTATATAATATTATATATATTTCTCATATAATATTATATGATATAATCTTATCATATAAAGATTTCTGGACCTAAAATGTGTTTCAGACTTATGTGTTTAATACTTTCACAACATTATTAAGGACCTAAGTTCCTTCCGTCTTTCTGCTTTCCCTTTTTAGTACAGAGATGTGCTACCCTCTGAGGGGCACTTGGTCTCTGGTTCACTGCCCCAGGTTTAGCAACCACAGATGACATCTGTGGAAGGAAAATGGAGTATTCCCAACATGTTTCTTTTTCCAGGTTAGGAAAACCTCGTAGAAGCCCTTGCTCATGGCTCAAACCAGCTAACTGGCAAAGGAAATAAGACCAAATAAATGGGCTCGGTGCCTGTAGCTCAGTGGGTAGGGCACAGACCACATACATCAGGGCTGGTGGGTTCGAACCTGGCCCTGGCTTGCTAAACAACAATGACAACTACAACAGCAACCAAAAAGTAGCCAGGCGTTGTGGTGGGCACCTCCCAGCTACTTGGGAGGCTGAGGCAAGAGAATCGCTTAAGCCCAAGAGTTGGAGGTTGCTGTGAGCTGTGATGCCAGGGCACTCTGACAAGGGCAACATAGATTCTATTTCAAAAAAAAAAAGTGAATAAGTGGCTTAAATAAATCATTGTTTACTACCTAGGGCTATCTAGGTACCCAGGCTTCCCCACAAGACTTGGCAGATGGAAGGAGAGTAAACAAAATCGGAGTTCTTCCATCAAAGCAGAGGGTGAATGGCTGTTGAGTAACCAGGTGTCTGCTTGGTAGACAGCAAGTGTAGTTTACACAAAGACTGTGAAGGAGGAAATCAGTGAACTAGAAAAAGCAATAACAGAAACTGTCTTGATAATAACTGTGTGTTCCTAACTTATGAAGATGTTACATACCAAACTCATTAATTTATTCTTTAACTTACTGCAATCTGGCTTTTGTCTTCATGACAATAAATGCTCTCGCTAAAGTCACCAGTGAATTCCTAATTACTAATTAGCTAGCCTTTTAAAATCAGTTAAAATGCCACTGGACTTCATTTTGGTCTTTAATATTGTTAGCTGTTTTCTTCCTGAAAGTCCATCTCTTTATTCCCACTGTGCTATTATACTTCTTATTGAAAATTTGTTAAATTATAGAATATTCCAAACAGAAATATTTATTATCCACATTTAACACATTAACATTTTTCTCTGTTTGCTTCATGTTTAAGGGGAAAGAATGCTGCAGACATCTCTATTCTGCTGTCTTAAAGTTTATGATTTTCTTTTCCAACTATGTTTTTATCTTTGTGTGTTCTCTAATTGCTGCTTCCTAATTTCTTCCCCTGTCCATCCTTGTAAGTAGATGTCCTCCAACATTGTATTAATTCTTTACTTACCTCCAAATCTGTACCTCGGTGGAGTTTTATTATTTCAAAAGGTTCGGTTAAACTGTGAGAATATTTTTGTCTGAATTTTCTCTGGTTTCCATCTTTTTCTGAGCTTTAAACATATTATCAATCCTCCACTAGAATTAACAACATGATCCTTAATAATTACATAAAATGAACATCTGAAACTAGTCCTCAAAAACCTGTTGCTCTCCTACCTTAGACATAGTGTTACTTTCCACTTAGTTCAAACTAGAAGGTTAGGAGTCACCCAGCCCTTAACACACAGATAGTAACAACTTTAAAAATACTCAGTACATGCTGTAGAGTGAATAAAAGACTCCTTTTTCTTCATATCTTTTCCTCCCATGTTCAACTGGTCATCTAACCTTGAGTATTTTACTTGTATGTGGGACTTTTCATTTTCCCTCTCATTGTTGATGCCATTGTGCTTTTGTCTTTTCTCACATGGGTCACTGTGATAGTTTTATAACTCATCTAACTCCCACCATCATTTTTCTCTTTTTAGTCTATATGATCCTTTGTCATAGTTATTCTAAAACATAAACAAGGTTTGACAATGAAGTTCATGAACTTCCATGGTGCACTTACTTACACTGGCAGCACTATACAAACAACTCAGTAAAGTTTCAGAACCTTGGTATGTCAGTGTCTCACAGCTGTGTTTGTATCGATGTGTGGTGGTGTCTTGCTGAATGGTGTTTATTCTTGAGTGTTTTCATGTGCTGTGACGAGAATGTCTGGGCTTGAATTAGAGCAGTGAACAAACATTCATAAATTTTTTGTTAAACTTGGCAAGAGTAGAAATGAAATCCAGGACATGTTAGTCCAAGTTTATTGGTATAATGCCATGGAGAAAATGGCAGTGTGCAAATGGATTAAACGTTTTTGAGAGGAGAGAAAGCATCCTTGATGAAGAGAAATCAGGGAGCTGTAATGAGCATAACTGACAAAAACATTGCAAAAATTAGTTGAATTCTGTGTCAAAATCATCAGCTGACTATGAGAAGCGTAGCAGACCAAGTAGACATGGTTAGGGAAACAGAAAAAAACTGAAAATCTTGCCATGAGAAAGGTGTGTGCAAAAATGGTCCCAAAGGAACTCACAGATGAACAAAAGCAAAGGAGAGTCAGAGACCTTTTGGAGAGGCAAGATGATGTTTTGGGCTGTGTTGTCACTGGTGATGAAACATGGGGTGTACCCATACAACCCTGAAACAAAGCACCAAAGTGCACAATGGAAGTCAGCTAATTCTTCATGAATTGGACCGACTCTTGATTTCCAAATCAAGAGACAAAACCAGACCTTACCTCCAACATAGCAGGTGCAGTAGATTAGGGCCACAACCCCACAGCTAGGGGACCCAGACAGAAGCAATGGCTGCCTTTTTCATCTCTTCAGGGGCAGGGGCCAAGGCCCAGGTTTTTACACTTCTGTGAGTACACCTCTTTGGAGCTCTGCCAGCCAATGCAATGGCATCCTCTACTACTGTGCCTCTAAAATTTCACTATGAAACAAAACATGTTGTCCTCAGCCACTGTGGGCTTCTTTCTCAGGAGAAACTGCAAAAGTAACATCTTTCCTCACCTCAAGAGACATGATCCTGCTGTTTTCCAAGCTGGTCTGAAACTCTTGGCCTTAAGCAGTCCTCCTGCTTTAGCCTCCCTGTGATTAAAGGGGTTCAGCTAGATATAGCTTCACAGTCTGTGGATTGAGAAGTTTTATTAAAAGTTAAAACTGAAACGGAATGAGCTAAAATCCCTGTACAAAGAAATTTCTGAAGCCTCCGCTGACACCGGTTTTCACTGTCTCAAACTTCTCCAGTGTTCAGCCCTGCTGAACCAGAAAGCTCAATGAAAGACTGCTTGGCCCATCTTGGAGAAAAAGCATCTCAGAAACTTAGAGCCTCTACGTAGAGCATTGCAAATGCTCCCCAGCCAACCAGTGACATATGAGGCCTTTTGGAAATATACATTGGAAACCACAGTTCATGCCAGTAGCTGGAATAAGATTTTGGTACCTCTGCTCTTGCTAGGATGAATACTTTTGGAGTTGACAAAACATGGTCAGGAACCTTTGGATGCACTATTACAGTTTGGAGGACTGTATGGCAAAGTACATCATTCAGCAAAGTGGCTGGAGCACTGTCTTTAATCTTGAATCAGAGAAGGACTCACTGCAGAAGACAGCAGTAGCATTTATATCCTGCCCAGTAACAGCTCTGGACGAGTCCGGCCTCTAGCGTCTCCAGCTGTGACCACCTCCTGGCAGTCAGAGAGCTGTCTCACACAGAAAGCCTGCCATTGTCACTATGTTTTGAATCCTGGCAACAGATTGCAGTGGATCCTGAAGATGTCAAAAGCCTAGATAGCAACAGAGCTGGAAAGAAGAGTGAGAACAGCTCTTCTAATTCTGACATGGTGCTTGTGGAGAAAGAAGTCCCTGAGGGCATGAAGAGGCTGCTGTGGCTTCTGTGGTCCTTCATGCCAGGGCACTGCAGGCAGCATTCCCCGAGGCCCAGCACCCTTGCTTTCACTGTCACTGACACTTCCTTGCTGGAGATAGGGGAACCCCACACAGAAATAAATGATTGTGGTTGAGAAAGCCAGCCCTGCTACATCTTTGTTTATGGAACTTCTAATCAGTATATGCTAGCTGAGGGTAAGTGTTCATCTGGCTGATCACACTTCTCCCTTTTTTTTTTTTTGGTTTATGGATGAAGAAGAGGTGAAAGCAGCAACCGTTGAACCTGTTCAAGTGGAGGAGGAGGAGATCCCTACCTTGGAACCCCTGGAACACCACTGAACAAGAAGGAGACAGATGTAAGGAGAGCGCATCTTACAGAAAAGTCCTCCCCTAGTGGGGGAGCGGAGGGCAGGTCTGTGCTACCGTTTGGAGGGGCTGCCGCCGTTGCCCTCTCGGCCATGGCAGTCAGGGTAGCAGTGGCTCTGAGAAAGAAAAAGCAGATTTTTCAGACGAGGAAAATGACAAAATGATCTAAGGTTTTGGTTGTATTGGCTGGCATTTGAGCCACTTGGACATTTGTGGAACATTCTGGGATAGTTGGGGACTCCTGCTCAACAAGGCAGTGGTTTGATCTACACGCTAGGGCTTAAGGTAGCTTTCTGCTATCTGGTTGCAAATTCCAAGGAATCTTGTGACTAAGGTACTCCCTCCAGAACAAGGTTTCTCAGGCTCGCATTATTGATGTTTTGATCCTCCTTTGTTGCAGGAGTCTGTCTTCTGTGTTGTAGGACCTTCAGCAATATCCCTGGCCTCACCCACCCCACCCCCAGTGATGACAACCAGAAATTTCTCCGACATTGCCATATGTTCCCTGCGACAAATCTTCCCCTCCTGAGGGCCACTGCTTTTGAGGGGAAAAATTAAGTTAGGAAAATTTGGGATAGAAATTCCCAGACAAGGGAGCCTAGCTGCGGGCTCTTAGCTGTTGACTTGTTGACTCTTCACTCCTTAAAATTTCATCTTCCTGCAGAATAAGCTGTGTGCTGCAGCCACCCAAGACCTGGAGTGTGAGGGTGTAACCCTACATGCTGCAGCCACCTCTCTGGGACTGCACTGTCCTTGTCCCCCAGATTCCTATTGAAACCCCCTCAGAGTAGGGCATGCTCTGTACTTGTGCTCAGACCTGTCAAGTCCCCACATCTCCCTATAGCTCCACCTTATAAGGATTCTGCCTTAAGGAATCTTTAAAAAATAAATATAAAGGACACCTACGGTCTCCTACCTGTGAGTGCCATTGCAGGTAACTCTGGCTAGAGAAAGGCAGTTGTCTCATTGAAAGGCAGAAGGATGGCCTAGATGACCTACTGGGGTCTCTTCCAGCCCTTTGTGTCAGGAGTCACCTCACTTAGCTGTGGTTGTCAGCAACATTTATACTACTGGATGGTCACTCTGGGCTAGTGTAGTTGTTCTAATATCTGACCTCAGTTTTATTACTGACCAGTTCTGGGGGTCTCTTGCCTTGGGTTAGGGATTTTCATACATGGGTTTACAGACTAAATGGATCATAACTCCTATTAAATGTCTCCTGAATATCATTGAAATAACAAGTGAGGAAAAAGAAGCTTGAATTTCAAGACTGAGGCTATCCTTGAGATTCTATTATAGTTTGGCTTTCAGAATTTTAAGAATGGAGGTATCTTTGCCTAAACTCTTCATAGCCCAAATGCCTGAGTAATAAACCAGAATGATCCTAATCAGTATATGCTAGCTGAGGGTTAACATTCATCTGGCTGATCACACTTCTCCCCCCGCCCCCTCCCCCCTTTTTTTTTTAATTTAAGGCAGAGTCTCACTCTCTTGCCCCATGGCTAGAGTGCCATGTCCTCAGCCTAGCTCACAGCAATCTCAAACTCTGGATTCAAGTGATCCTCCTGCTTCAGCCTCCTGAGTAGCTGGGACTACATGTGCCCACCACGACAGCCAGTTAATTTTTCTATTTTAGTCAAGATGATCTCAGACTCCTGAGCTCAAGCAATCTTCCCACCTTTGCCTCCTAGGATTACAGGCAGGAGCCACTGCGCCTGGCCACTAATCCAACTTCTAAAGGAGGGTTGTAACTTTCTTTCCTGCCTCAGGGTCAGAGTGTCACTGTGCGGGGTATATATGGTTAATAACAACAGTCATCTCAGATTTATCTTAGTAAATGTAACAAATTACTTTTTAGATCCTGAAGTTTATAATAAAAATACTTTACCCTGATCACTAAAACCTAATGTTTTTAATGTGCTTTCTTTTTTGAAATTTATTTTTTTAATAAAATCTTCTCCCTAAAGTTAAAAAAAAAAAAAGATTCAAAACGGTGTTGCTACTCAGTGACTTTTTTTGATATCAGAGGGATTATTCATTATGAATTTGTACCAAGTAGATAAACAGTTAACCAAGTTTATTATTTGGAAGTGCTGAAAAGGCTGTGTGAAAAAAGATGAAAAAGACCCTTAACTTTTTTGCTAACAATTCATGTCTCTTGCATCATAACAATACATTAGCTCACACAGCACTGTCTGTAAAGGAGTTTTTAGCCAGTAAACAAATAACTAACTGCATTGGAACACCCTCCCTACTCACCTGGTGTGGCCCCTGATGATTTTCTTCTTTACCTGAAGATAAAGGAAATATTGAAAGGAAGATACTTTGATAATATTCAGGACATCAAGGACAGCTCTGATGGCCGTTCCAGAAAAGAGTTCCAGAATTGCTTTGGAGTGGGGAGGAGGCTTTGCTGTTGGTGCATAGCTTCCCAGGGGAGGTGCTTCAGAGGTGATGTGATCATAGTGATGTTCAGCAGTGACATACGCAGCAGTTTTCTAGGATGATTTAGTGAACTTAATTGTCAGACCTTGTATCTTCTGCTATTCACCTAAAAAGAAATCCTTGGGTAACTTTCTAGAGTGCCCTGGATGAAGTCTAAAAGTTATGGTGTGATAAATAATCCTTTTTATAAATGCTCGTCTTCGTCTAGCTGCCTGTCCTGCTGTGCTCACAGTTGCCGACATTTTGGCAACAGAGAAGTGTTCTGCTCCCCAAATAATTGCAGCATCTGAACCACTCTGCACACTTTTCATTCTTCCTTGGAATGTCTTCTGTTTTCTCTTCTCTAAATCTCCAAATCTTCAAGACCTAGCTCAGATACTGATTTCTTTGCAAAATTTTCTTTCCTAAGCACTGAAGGTAGAACTGATAACTTCTATTGTATTCCCGTGGTATTTTGTACATAATTCTACTCTAGTACTTTTTTCACAGTAGCATTTTTCACATTTTATAATACTGTATTTGTTTTTTACACTTATTTGTGACTTTTTAAAGAAAAGAGACCATTCATAGCATCCCCAGCTCCTTTTATAGTGTCTGTTATACATTGTTAATAAGTATATGTCTGTAAATCAGTAGCTTGCAACTTGGAAGAGTCTTTCCCATATAAATCTCGTAAAAATACAACATGTAAAAATCCCTTTAACTAATGTTGCACCTGGAGTTTACTGACAATAAGTATTATGTTTCTAAATGAGATGGGCAGCAGTGGTGGCTCCTAGGCATTGATACTTGGGAGCTACTGAAACTGTAGTGAAAACAGTGAAACTGTTGGAAAGGGTAAGAGGGTGGATGTGAGGAGTTGGACCAAAGACTCTGGATGAAGAAAAAGAAGCTGGAGGACAGGTTAAGCATAGCCATGGAAGACTTGATAGGATGAGGCAAAAAGGCGTGACTCTTTAAGTTAGGAGTGTTGCCAGGGAGGTTACTGGGTATAGCAGGTGAGGAAGAGGAATGAAGCTGAGAATGGAAATAGGTGTGTGAGTAAATACTGGAATATCTGTTGTGAATTGACATGGTATTTCACAGTTGGTCTGCTATCAAATTTAAAATAAATTACAGTAGTTGCTGGCTTTTTCTTATAAATTTTACTCTTTCAGAATCTAATTTACGTATTAGGTCATTAAAAATAAAATGTCCGATTTTGAATCAAAAGTTCAGTTTATTGTATCTCAAAGAACCAGCAAGATTAATCAAAGCATGTGACCAAACTATTGACATGGTTTTGCCATCTTAATGGTAGCTTGTTTATGCCAGCAGCGAAGAAGCCTGGAGAGTTAGTGATGATGAAATTGCGAAAGGTGTTTTCCACAGCTTGTGAGAATTGATTATTTCTTTCTTGCAAGAAGTGACCCAAAGCCTGGAACAAGTGGTAGTCAGGTGGTGCGAGGTCTGGTGAGTACAAGTGGATGACAGAGTTTCCAATTTCAGCTTCTGTATGTAGTTGGAGCAGCGTTCGTTACTTGTGCAACGTGGTTCAAACATTATAAGAGGATTGGCCTGTCTCTGTTAACCACTCTTGGCTGCTTAATTGCAAGTATTCTCATCTCCTGGTTGGAGTAGACATCCTCTGTAATCAATTGACAGGTTTCATGAAGCTGTGGTGGATGATACCAGTGCTGAACCACTAAACAGACCATTAGCTTTTTTGATAAATATTTGGTTTTAGAGTGTGTTTTAGCATTTCATCTTTATCCAGTCATAGTGCCAAATGCTGGCGATTGTCAAAAAGAATCCTTTTTTCATCTCAGGTAACAATACAGTATAGAAATGGTTCATGTTCAAGGCAGTTTCTCTTCTGTTGCTCTTTTAATTCATTTGAAATCTGTCTACCCAGCTTCTTTACCTTGCCAATTTGTTTCAAATGGCCCAATATTGTTGGAATAGTTAATGTCTTACTGCCAATTTATGTGTAATTGGAGATGGATTTGCTTCCACTATAGCTTTCAGCTCATCATTACCCGCCATGGTCTTAGGTTGCCTATGTGGCTCATTTTCAAGACTAAAATCATCTGAACAGAACTTCTCAACCCATTGATGGACTGTGTGTTCTTTGGCCCCATCCTTCCCAAACTTCGCTGATACTTCATGCTGTCTACACTGCCTTGAGTCCATGATGGAACTCATATTTGAAAATAACATGAACTTTTTACTTATACCTGATTTCACAGAATTGCTCTAAAAAAGTTTTGAAAGATAATCACAAGCCAAAACATATGTTTGAAAGGGGATTGATGACCTTCACAATAAAAATAAAACAAGAAGTATTAAAGTGAAATGTCAGATATGTCAGCTGTCAAACTTAGTACTTAAGGAAATTGGACATTCTATACATAATAACCTAATAACAGTAATATTTCTTTAATATCTAGGCTTTGGATGTTGATGGTTTTGCAAATTCCTCCTACTGATTTTGTTTTTGTAATTTAACACATTTTGTGCATATATATGGATAGTTAAATTCCCCTGTAAGTCTTGAGAATTAAGTCAAAATTTTCCAATCTGATAATCAAAAAAGGTATCTTTTAATTTGCACTTATTAGAAGACTAGGAAGGTTGGATGCATTTTCATATATTAACTGGCCTATCTTATTTCTTTTGTGAATTGCCTCTTGATAGGTTTTCCTCTGGGGTCTTTTTCTTTTCAATATGTAAGAGTTGTTTGCATTAAGAATGTTAATCAAAATTTACATGTGTACATTTCTGTGTAGATTGAGGGAGCAAAAAAGAACACAAGCAAATACAAAGATGTTTTATGTTTAGCTTTATTTAAACTTTGGTCCCCATCCTACTCCCAAATGGAAGATACATGATCATATCTATCTTTTCCTTTAAAGTTTTTATTGTAACACTACACTTTAAAGACTTGGTTCCAACTCTAGATTATGAAATGACTTACCTTTAGTTTTTGTGATACTTTTAGAATCAGTTCCCTTTTATATGTTTATCTTTAAAATTCTTCACAGTGTTTTTATTCATTCATTCATTCATTCATTTAGAGATGGGGTCTCACTCCGTCACCCAGCCTGGAGTGCAATAGTACGATCCTAGCTCATTGCAGCCTCGATTTCCTGGACTCAAGCATCTCTCCCACCTCAGCCTCCTGAGTAGCTGGGACTATAGGTATACAGCACCACACCTGGATAATTTTTCTTATATTTTGTAGAGATGGGGTCTTGCTATGTAGCCTAGGGAGGTGTTGAACTCCTGTGGCCCAGAAATGCTCCACCTAAGCCTCCCAAAATTCGCTGGAATTTCAGGCATGAGCCACTGTGTCCAACCACCTCACATTATTTTCATTATATAGTCATCTTTCGGTATCTGTGGGAGATTGATTCCAGGACCTCCTATGGATACCAAAATCCCCATATGTTCAAGTCCCTGATATAAAATGGCATAGTATTTGCCTGTAATCTATGCACATCTTCCTGTATACTTTACATCATCTCTGAATTACTTATTATACTTAATACGATGTAAATAGTTGGTATGCTGTGTTGTTTAGAGACTAGTGGCAAAGAAGAAAGTCTGTATATCTTCCATACAGATACTTTTTAAATATTTGTAGCTATATTTTAATATTAAATAGCTGAAATAATAAATGTTCAGTCTTTTAGAATCTGTGAGGCAGTCATCACTCACTTCCTTCTGAATGTCATAGGAAGGGGAAAACTATACAAATAAGATTGACCTTTAAAAGTAAGTGAATTAATTAAATCTACAGTAGTGCTTCCACGGGAAGTGAATAGAATAATGCAGATGGTGTGATAGTAGTAAACCACCTCTAACCAGGTCCCATTGGTAGACAATATAGTGGGCGAGAGGTGAGTAAAGCACAACTCTGACTTTGAAAGTATTTAGTGCCATTGATTTGAAGGTGGGTTGAGGCTTAGGCCAGTAAGCAAAGAGTAGTATACAAAATGGAATGAAGTCAGCTGCCTTGTGGCTCAATGAGTAGGGCACCGGCCCCATATACTTAGGGTGGCGGGTTCAAACCCGGCCCTAGCCAAACTGCAACCAAAAAGCCAGGTGTTATAGTGGGCGCCTGTAGTCCCAGCTACTCGGGAGGCTGTGACAAGAAAATCACCTAAAAAAAAAAAAAAAAATTCAAAATGGAATGATTTGAGAATATCATGCAAAAATCTCACCAGAAGTACAATTTTACCAATTATAGAGAAAGCCTGAGTGGAAAAGTAATATTTGTGATGACCATCAGTGCATGGACAGGATTTTAGCAGGTAGAGATATAGGAAGAGTATTATGTACAGAAGCAGTTTTAGGAGGGAGTACCCCAAACAGGAAAAGCACAGGGCATATGTATTAGAAAAACAGGATTATATATGCTTAAGTATGAGAAAATAGGAAATAAAGTTGGAAAAGTTAGAAAGATAGATTGGACTGAAATTTGATAAGCATTGGGGGGAGGAGTATCTGTCGATAGGGAAGGGAAGAATTGTAAATCGACTTTGTCCTATATGGAAGCCACTAGCTACATACAGCCATTGAGCCCTTGAAAGCTATCTAGTCCAAACTGAGGTGTACTACAAGAAAATACATACTGGATTTCTAAGACTTAGTACGAATAATACAAACCATTTCATGAAAAAATTTTATATTGATTACATGTTGAAATAATTATATTTTAGGTATATTGGTTAAATAACATTACATTTTACTTATTTCTTCGTACTTTTTTAGTGTGGCTACATGAAAAAAATCAGAAAATTAAAATATCAGTGTGGCTTACAGTTGTGGCTTAGATTATATTTCTGTTGCATGGTGCTGGTATAAATGGAAAGAATACAACAGTGTTTGCTAGTACCCACTATATGCCAGATTGTTTAGACCTTGACGTAAAGTTAAGTTAATCCTCTTAGTAAGCCTTAAGAGGTAAGTGATACTTTTTCAAGTAACTGGGATATAGGGAGGTTAAGCAACATACCTGAAATCACTCCACTGCTTAGGAAACCAGGATTCAAATTTAGACCTCTCTGGCCTCAGAGAGCCCCCACCCCCCGTCTTCCCAGCATACCGTGGTCAGTTATCTTTGTACCACTAAAGTGATTGAGTTGGAGAATGGTGTGATTGGAGTATGGCTTTGGCAAACCTGTGATAAAGATTAATGAGGGGAAAAACTTCATTTTCGGCTGTCTAATTTTGTTTTGTTAATGTTACCTTTCTGGGTGGGGTCATGCCTTGTTTATAGTCAACTTTTGAATTTTTTCTTCTGTAGATTTGATAATGGGCTGCATTAAAAGTAAAGAAAACAAAACTCCAGCTATTAAATACAGAACTGAAAACCCTCCAGAACCTGTCAGTACAAGTGTCAGTCATTATGGAGCAGAATCTTCAGCAAAGGGAACATCGGTTAATTTTAGCAGTCTTTCCATAACGCCATTTGGAGGATCCTCTGGGGTGACACCTTTTGGAGGAGCATCTTCCTCATTTTCAGTGGTGCCAAGTTCATATCCTGCTGTTTTAACAGGTGAGATTTAAATGGACAGTTATGTTGTCTGTCTGAGAACATAACCTTGGATAATACATACTTAGCGGTTTGCTACAAAAAACATTTTACTGGAAGACTTTTCAAATAGTTATATTTGAAAATTAAAATTTTCAACATAAAAATGGAAGTCTTATTGTATATATTGGAATGGTTCTGGGAAATTTAGTGATAATCATGTGATTGTGTATTGTATTATATCTTTAACACATTATTTACATAATTATTGAGTCCTAATGTGTAGCAGGCACTGGGAATATAAATATTAAAAACATATAATCTTCTCTAAAGAATTTTCCAACTTCTCAGGATTGTAAAGTGCTATGCAGTATTAAAGTAGTTACATAGTAAATGTTAATTAAGTGACACTATAGTAATGATAATACAGTGTTTCTGTCAGATACTACTGATTTTAAGAAGAAAAATTTTGAGGCTCAGAAGTTGTGATTTTTTTTCCCCCAGAGTCACAGATAGTAAGTGGGAGAGCTCAGATTTAACGCGTTCTTCCTGACCTGCATTTATTACATCATTGTGTCCATTCAGCGAACAGCAAGAAATCTTAGCTGACTTTTCATGGAGGCAGAATGCTTTTAAAAAGTAGATTGAAAAACTTTCATAAAAGAGAAAATGAGCTCTTTTGTAAAGTGCCCCATACCAGAATGCTTTTTCATTGAAGTAACAAAATACAGCTGCGTAGAAAGGTGGCCACCGTGAGCTGCGGATTCCGTGACAGAGCACTTGCATGGTGTCATCGGGGCTTGGGTTTCTTTCAGGCCTCTACTGCAGCTCTAGGAGTGTTCGCTCTATCCTTAAGCTTAGCAAAACAGCTGCTGGCATCGGATTGAGTAGCTTGTGTCCTTATTACCAGTCAGTGGGGGCAGAAGCTCTTCTACAGGCATGGACTATACATCGTCTCTTCAGTCTGCTCATCTCTGGACCCAGAGCAGTGGCCAGCGGACTGCCGTATACTGGTTCATTTAGATTTCATTTGGGGGGTTATGGATGTCAGAGTCAATTACAATCTTAATTCTAGTCCCCTAGCTCTAAATACTTCAGTAACAGATGGTCGAAATGGCATTTCTCAGTCACCAGCAAAAGTTTAAATTATCTTCCAGGTTATGTTTAGGGAACATAGTAATCCAAAATGGTTAAAATAAATGTTGATATTTAAACACCTATGTTATCTAAACAATTTACATATAGAAAATACTCTGTTCAGGGATGTTCATTTATTTATTTATTTATTTATTTATTTTGTATGGCGGAAAAACATAGCCCCTGTCTTAGGTTGCCTGCTGGATGTTCATTTATTAACAAATATGAAGTGTCCGTGTATAGAAAGGTGAGCAAGACAAACAGAAACAGTTTCTGGCCATTGCTTACATTATAATGAGGATTAGACAGTAATTAGTGAGTAAACAACTGACCAGGATGATGAATGGTTCTTAAAAGCTATGAAGCAGTGGTTCTCAACCTTCCTAATGCCGCGATCCTTTAATATAGTTCCTCATCTTGTGGTGACCCCCAACCATAAAATTATTTTCTTTGCTTATTCCTAACTGTCATTTTGTTACTGTTATGAATCGTAATGTAAATATCTGACATGCAGGATGTATTTTCATTGTTACAAAGGAGTCACAACCCACAGGTTGAGAACCGCTGCTATAAAGGAACTAACTGGAATAACTGGTGAAAGCTCTGTAGTTGATCAGGGAAAACTACCTCAAGAAGAAATTATCTGAGCTGAGATTTAATTAATGAGAATGACCTATGTGCAGCGTTAGGAAAAGAGCTTTCTAGAGAGAGGGAATAATGCATGCAGAGTTCAGGAGGTACAAAAGGACTTGGAAGCTTTGAAGATTCATGGGGAGGCCAGTATAGACAGAGGGAAGAATTGTATGATACAGGATTGAAGAGTTAGGTAGGAGACAATGTGGTCTTTTTTTTTTTTTCTTCTTCTTTTTTTTTAACTTTCTTTGTTTTAACATCTGTTTTTTTTTTTTTTTTATTTAATTTTTGATTAAAATCTTAACTGTATACATTTATGGAGTATAATGTGATGATTTGATATATAACATGAAATGCTTAAGTCAAACTGATTAATATAACCATTGCCTCACTTTTTTGTGGTAAGACATTTATAATTACTCTTATTTTGAAATATGCCCTTGCATTGTGCACCTTAGACTAGATGTCACTGAATGGCCTTCCTCCTCCCACCAATCGCCCCCTCCCCTCCCCCTTCCGCCTCCTCCCCTCCACCCTCCTTTCCCCTCCCTCTTGCTGAATGGTCATTTTTTTTGGGGGGGGGGGGGGCTGGCAGTGGTTTAATTTCTTTTTTGTTAATTTATCTGTGTAATTTACCTTGGTCTTTTTTTCCTCTGATAGGTGGTGTTACTATATTTGTGGCCTTATATGATTATGAAGCTAGAACTACAGAAGACCTTTCATTTAAGAAGGGTGAAAGATTTCAAATTATTAACAACACGTAAGTGTTGAGACTATTTTGTGAGGGAGAAATACTGACGGAAACAAGGTCTTTATACTGAAACCACTGATGTAGTTAATAATCCAGAGATGAGAGGGGTAGGTTGTGGATCTCTGCCCACGAGGTTTTGCAGTGCCTTTGGCATCTTCGGACATGTAGCATACAACTACTGCTATTGCCAGAGTTGTTACTTCTGTAAATTAGGTTGCTGTGGTTCTATGATAAACAGTAGAATTTTAAAGAATGAAGAGTTATTGAAGGGATATGTGTATGAGGGCACCAAAAATATATATATGTTTTAAGATCTTGTTGGATGTGGGAATTGATCATTCCCAAAAAGTATGTGAATTGCAGGTAATGAGTGTGCACAGCTTGTCTGGGTACACTCAACCAGTAATGGTGCCTTCAGTTCAACTTCAAAAAGTAGCCTGTAGATAATAGCTCTTAAAATGTGTATAAATTTTTTGGCTTTCTCTGTGTATCACTTTAAAAAATACTTTATAAAGATAATTCTGTTTTCCTATTTATCTACGTACCAGATGATTTAAAGATCTTATTTCTTTAAAAAAGAAGGGAAAAGATTGGGTAAGGAACCTTGTACTCCCAAACTTGAGCACATTAATTTGCTTTTTTCTCATGTTATAGACTTTTTGTCATCCAGTGATCCACACGGAAAATATGATGCTTGTTATAAAAAACAGATCTCATAATTTTATTAGCAAGCAGAGTGACCACTTTATAACTTCTCAGAGCATGTTTATGGTCTTTGCTTCTAGTTAGGTTTCCTTCCATCCTATGCTCATCTGCTACCAGTTATTGTTTCAGAATATAAAATATGGTCATGTCTCTGTGCTTTAAAGTCCTTCAGTGGGAAACTCATGTTTTGGGAATGACTTCTTTTTAACACTACTTTCGATGTCAATAAATTTTTAATATTCTTTAAAAAAAAAAAAAAAAGTCCTTCAGTAGCTACCAGTTGCCATCAAGATAAAAGGAAAACAATGATAATAATAGCCATCATTCATTGAGAATTTACTGTGTGCTTCTCCAAACCTCTCACTCTACCACCCAGCCAAACTGAATTACTTGCAGTTTTCTGAGTATGCTGCAGTTTCTTATACTCACAGGCCTTCATACGTACTGTTTTCTTTTTTCTGGAATATGACTTCCCATCTCATCATTTCTATCCTTTAGCTGGCTAACCATACCTATCCTTCAAAACATAGTTCATATTGTTTCTTAAGGATGCCTTTCCTTACAGTTCTTCCTTCCTGTCTGGCCCAGTTCCCGTCACTGCTTCCTAGATCGAGTTTGTCCCTCAAGTGTTCACATAGCACCTTGTACAAACCTCACTCCTAGCACTTATCAAATTTTGAGTTATAATTTGTCACTTGCTTGCCATTCTTTTAGATCAGTATTTCTCAGCCTGGGGCAAAACTACTTGGAGGCCAATGTCTGGAAATATGTTGGATTGGCACAGTTGGGATACTGCTGTGCCACCTAGTGGGTAGAGGCCAGAGACATCCTGCAGTGCACACTGCGGTCCCCCACAGCAAAGAATTATGAAGCCCAAAGTGTTAGTAGCAGTAAAGTTGCACAGTCCAGCTCTAGACTGTGAGGTCCTTGAGATCAAGGATCATCTTTCCTCCTTTGTTTCCAGCACACCCTACTGTAAAGTCTTTCACTTAATAGATGATTCACAAAATGTTTGAATGAATCAAGGGCGTTCTTAGCAGAACCAAATAGAAAGTTTTAAGTTTGTATATTTGAAAGTACTTATGGACTAAGAAAGCACAAACCAAGTGTGTAAGTTTCTAAATATTTGAATTACCAAAGGATTTTTTATTGATCTTTCTAGAGAGCAAATTCACCTCAAGCACTTATAAAATCTCAATTTAGCCAGTAAATTTTTAGTACTTACTTTCGGTAAAGCAACACGTAAATTTTTGTAGTGAATCATATATATATTTTTTCATATTTTCTGTGTGGTAATATTTTTTCTTTTCACATAATTTTGGAAAAGTTAGTGCTTATATATTATAAATCACATAGTTCTCATGTTCTGAATTGTAATTTTAGCTTTATTGGGCTATTTATGGATAACATTTTTATGAATATACATAATTCTAGAAACTCACCTTTAAATTTTGTTGTTAACTGTTTGGCTACCTGAGTGCCAGGGCATTGTGATCCCCCCCCCCCCAAAAAAAAAAAAAAATGCCTAAGAAAGAATGTTATGATTTTATGTACTGTTAAAAAGAAAAGCACATGGCAAGAAAAAGAAGAATGAACTAGTGGTCCATGCTACAACATAGATGAACTTTGAAAAAAGTATGTGAAGTAAAGGAACCAGTCACATATACTATATAATTCCAGTTATAGTGAAATGCCCACAGTAGACATACTCATAGAGAAAGAAAGCAGATTAATGGTTGACGGTAGTGGGGATAGGAGGGAGCGGGAATGAGGAGTGACACTAACGGGTACAGGGTTTCTTTTAAGGGGTGATTTAAAAAGTTCTAAATAGTCTAAAACTGTGACAATGATTGTGTAATGGTTGAACTCTGAATATATTAAAAACTACTAAATTGTACATCTTAAATTGGGGAATATTATTTTATGCAAATTATATCTCAGTAAAGCTATTAAAAAGAAAACATTGAATCAAAACTGAATACTTTGATTTACCTCCCAAGTTGCTTTATTCAGTACAGTTTATTGTCTTAGGTTGAAAGAATTCTGTAAAAAGAAGATCTTATAACTAAAATTAAGTTGTGTAGTATTTTGGTTTTGGGGGGTTTGGGGCAGAAGTATACACTTGTGTTTTTGTTTAAGTCTTATTCTCTTAATTCGTGTAACCCATTTTAAAATATGTATTGTGCTTTGAGTTTAATTATTGATCAAATGAATGCATAAATAAAAATGGAAGTAGTATCTCTTGTCTACTTCAGATACAAGACAACACTGCACTATATCATAGCTTGGACAGTAGTCTACCTTGTGGTGATATTTGTTTTATGTGTTGCAGGGAAGGAGACTGGTGGGAAGCAAGATCAATTGCTACAGGAAAGAATGGTTATATCCCTAGCAATTATGTAGCGCCTGCAGATTCCATTCAGGCAGAAGAGTATGTCACTACTTCATATTTTATTAATTCTTTTGATTTTAAAAATGCTCTAATGCACATTCTACTTAGCCACAAATTTATACACATAGAATTACATACCAGTCTTAATACAGCTGATGTATCATATTAATAGATGTTACTTGAAAATTAATAATTAATGTCATAGTATCCACTTAGAGTAGAATCACAAATGAATCTGCATCAATCATTCTGCCCTATGCCTAGTCTCTCTCTATTATTTTTCTACTCCAAAAAAAAAAAAAAAAAGTTAACTCTTGATATTTTGCAGACTCTCACTTCAAAAATTTACCTTTGGGCTCAGCGCCTCTAGCTCAAGTGGCTAAGGCGCCAGCCACATGCACCAGAGCTGGCGGGTTCAAATCCAGCCTGGGCCTGCCAAATAACAGTGATAACTATAAGCAAAAAATAGCCGGGTGTTGTGGCGGGAACCTGTAGTCCCAGCTACTTGGGAGGCTGAGGGAAGAGAATAACTTAAGCCCAGGAGCTGGAGGTTGTTGTGAGCTGTGATGTCACAGCACTCTACCTAGGGCAACAGCTTGAGGCTCTGTCTCAAAAAAAAAAAAAAAAAAAATTTACCTTCAGTTAATAGTATTGTATCAGCATTAACTTCTCGATTTAGGCACTTGCATTGTGCTTATATATGAGAGTATCTTTGTCTTTTAACTACACACTGGGCTTGGGTCAGTGGTTAGGGCACTGGCCACATACACCAGGGCTGGTGGGTTTGAACCCAGCCTGGGCCTGCTAAACAATAATGACAACTACAACAACAGCAACAAAATAGCCAGGCATTGTGGCCGGTACCTGTAGTTCCAGCTACTTGGGAGGCTGAGGCAAGAGAATCACTTAAGCCCAAGAGTTTGAGGTTGCTATGAGCTGTGATACCAGGGCACTCTACTAAGGATGGACATAATGAGACTCTGTCTCAAAACAAAACAAAAAAAGTACACACTCAAGTATTTGGTGTGTTAATTCAGCTTGTTTGCAACTTAATCAGTTCAAGAAAAAATATACCTGAACACATGTGTGTGTGTATATATATATATATAGAGAGAGAGAGAGAGAGAGAAAGACGGAGAATGACAAAGCAAAATGTTAACAGGTACCCTCCTCATGGGGAATATGGGAGTTTCTATTTTTAGAACTTTTAGAAAGTCAAGGTTTACCTTCAATGACATATTTCTTTTAGGTTAAACTAGTTTATCTGGGATCCATAAATGCCATTTCATTGTTATAGCACATCACTTAACACAGTGTCTTGCACATAGTAAGGAGGTGCTCTATCAATATTCATTTGCTTTTATTAATGAAAAATAATTTGTCTCACTAACTGTTCTAGTGTGGTGCTTGTTATTTTCTCGTCTTCTCCAGTATTCTGTGAGCTCTTCCCTAACAGAGACTGTCATTTTTATTCACAAAACTTTATTAAGCATATCCACACAAATTTAAGAGTTTCTAATAGTTTGGATGTGGTGTACTTGGATCTTACTGAATACAGATGATCACAATATTACCAAAGAACCACTTCTGTTCTTGCTATTGTAGTCTTAATATTTCCACTTGTCACTGACAGAAAGGATCCCTCTGCTATTTGAATGCCTTTCCTTCTTCATTCACTGTTCCTGTGACTGCCACGTAGAACTTCGAGAATCACATTGAGTAGTCCGTACGTGGAAATACCATGAGAATACTTTCTAGCAGTGATAGTTGCAATGTTCCTATTTAATAATTATGTTTTTCTGTATTTTAAGCTGTGTTCTATAGCTGTTCTTTCTCATTGCCCTGGGCCACTCCATTTGTATTGATACTTGGGTATAATTTTTTGCTCAGTATTTTCAGTTCAAAACACTGTTAATTTTTTTCTAGATGGTATTTTGGCAAAATGGGAAGGAAAGATGCTGAAAGATTACTTCTGAATCCTGGTAATCAACGAGGTATTTTCTTAGTAAGAGAGAGTGAAACTACTAAAGGTATGAATATTGTTATATTAATATAACAATAACGATAAAAATTTATTGTCATTATTTTAAGAAAGCTATAGTAAATTTGTATTCCTGTTCTCTCCTAGGTGCTTATTCCCTTTCCATTCGTGATTGGGATGAAGTAAGAGGTGACAATGTTAAACACTACAAAATTAGGAAACTTGACAATGGCGGATACTATATCACAACCAGAGCACAATTTGAAACTCTGCAAAAATTAGTGAAACACTATACAGGTAGGTGAATATTTCAGAGGTAAAAAATTACTTCCTCATGTTGTTATTTGAGTCCCTCCCCCTTCTTCTCAGTGCTCATTTCCCAGTCCCTGCTTAGTCTTGTAGCTCCTGTCACTTGCATAGTATGCCGTAATCAGACTATCATTATTGGAGTCCTTTTCTCAGTAGTATAGTGTTTACATTAAAGTTCCATTTCCTAACATATAAATACCAAGATAGATTATGAAAATAAATCACTGCAAAAGCAAATATTTTCTTTATGAACACTTACTATATTGGTAAAACTAAATACCTAACATATAAAGCTATGTCAGATTTTTTTTTTTTTTTTTTGGATTGAATCACCTGAGATTTCCAAATGTGAAATTTGGTATGAAAATACGATTCCTTATTCTGGAAATTAACTTATAGCAACTACAGTTATTCTTGTCTCTTCTTTTTTTTTTTAAAGACAATCTCACTAGGTCACCCTCAATAGAGTGCCATGGCATCACAGCTCACAGCAACCTCAAACTCTTGAGAGCTTAAGTGATTCTCTTGCCTTAGCCTCCCAAGTAGCTGGGACCATGTGCCTACCAAACACCCAGCTATTTTTTTGTTGCAGTTGTTTAGCTGGCCCGGGCCAGGTTCAAACCTGCCACCCTTGGTGTATGTGGCTGGCACCATAACCACTGTGCTAAGGGCGCTGAGCCAATATTCTTGTCTTTCAAGGACCTCTGAAAAGTATTTAATATTAACCTTTTATCTCAAAAATTTTCATTACCAATTTGATATATGAATGAATCTGTAAGTCTTTAAATGATTAATAAGGGTGGGAAGTTTCCATGGTGATTTCTTCTTCAGTGACAGCTAGCTGCAAACTGAGTCTGTTAAGTCAGCCAGCAATCTTCACATTGATGAAACATGCCATCAAGCAGAAGTGTCTCTTGTAATTGCCTTTGTTAGAATGTGAATTTATGTAGTTACTTAGAATGGGAGGGAATGTGTCTCATTTACAATAAGAAAGATTATATAAGCAAGGATCCACAAGTCAAATCATCATGAATCTGGGGTAACCAGCCTTTGTGTCTCCCTTATTTAAAAACCAGTCTCCTATGTGAACCTTTTTCTAGATTTTTGGTATGCTTCTTACCAGATTAGTTGTTGTTAATGTAACAGTTAATGACAGCATTCTTTTGGGAATAAATAAAGCCCAGTGGCATAGAATTTAAGAGACCGACAGTCTTGGGGTTGAATCCCATCTCCATCACTTACTAACTGTGATACCTTGGGAAAGTTGTATAGGTTTTCCAAGCTTCATTTATATGAAATATTTGTAAAGTGCTAAATTAGCATAGTAACTGGAATGTAAGTATTAAATAACAACTTTAAACTGTATTGTAAAGTTACTTACATATACTTTGTTTTGCTTCTTATACACAATTCTCTTTTTGTGTTTTTTAGAGTAAAACTGATAAGACATCATGTTTTTTTTCTGCAATTCATTATTTATTTGTTTTTGAGACAGTTTTATTCTGTTGCACTGGGTAGAGTGCTGTGGCATAATAGCTTACAGCAATCTCAAACTCTTAGGCTCAAGGGATCCTCTTTCCTCAGCCTGCAGAGTAGCTGGGACTACAGGTGTCTACCACAATGCCCAGCTAGTTCTTCTATTTTTACTAGAGGTGATGTCTCGCTTTTGCTCAGGCTGAGCTCAAGCAGTCCACCTGCCTTCGCCTCCCAGAGTGCTAGGATTACAGGCATTGAGCCACCGCGTGCACTTAACTTTTTAAAACATTGATACACCCAGTCTCTAAAAAAAAAATAAAATAGCTGGGCATTGTGGCAGTTGCCTGTTGTCCTAGCTACTTGGGAGGCTGAGGCAAGAGAATCGCTTGAGCCCAAGAGTTTGAGCTTGCTGTGAGCTGTGACGCGATGGCACTCTACTGAGGGCAACAGTGAAATTCTGTCTCCAAAAAAAAAAAAAAAATGGATATACTTTATGTTTTTTTATTTTTGTAAGTAATTGATTTTCACAGTATAGTTTTATTCATTTATCTAGAACATGCTGATGGATTATGTCACAAATTAACGACTGTGTGTCCAACTGTGAAACCTCAGACTCAAGGTCTAGCAAAGGATGCTTGGGAAATTCCTCGAGAATCTTTACGGCTAGAGGTTAAACTAGGACAAGGATGTTTTGGTGAAGTATGGATGGGTAAGAAGCCTGAACTTTTGTTTAGCCATAGATAAAAGTGCCACAATTTATGATACAGTGTTTAAATATTTAAGGTAACTACCGGTCACTGGATTTTGGTCTAAAATCCCTTAAAATATAAATAAAAATAGTAAAACATATCTTTTGTAGGAACATGGAATGGAACAACAAAAGTAGCAATCAAAACACTAAAGCCAGGTACAATGATGCCAGAAGCTTTTCTTCAAGAAGCTCAAATAATGAAAAAATTAAGACATGATAAACTTGTTCCACTATATGCTGTTGTTTCTGAAGAGCCAATATACATTGTCACTGAATTTATGTCAAAAGGTATGTGTATATTAGTACCTCAAAATTTTTTTTAAGACAAACCTTCATTTCTGTTTTCTGCATATAGGCTTTTATTGTAAATTGTTTTCTAATT